>MU688298.1:0-31518 GCA_026770625.1 Nicotiana glauca | reverse complement strand
GTATAAACTGTTACCTTTCAGATTCGTGAGAATTAAACACTTGATTTGTTTTTAATAGTTATAAAAAACAGGTTCAAATGGTTTTTGTGTTTCAGTATGCTATTTCAGTAGTCCAGTTCTGAAATCATGAGTCACTTGAGCGAATAATGTTAGATTGCTTAATTCAAAAATAGTTGATCTGCTTTGTGTTAGTAAAATCATGTTCCAGTTTTTTTTGTCTCACCTTAGTAGTACCTAAGAACTCATCGGAAGACAAGTAGGCAAAATAATTTGAGTAATATATTGCATTGGCGAGATGAATTGTGATTAGAGATTGTCTAGGCTGCACGTCGAATTTGAAATCAGTTTTGTTTCATAACTGTAGTGGATTTGAACCTTAAAATCTCTACGAATCAGTTAAATGGAATTATAGGTTAACATTAGGACCCTGTGCTACTGGGCTCAAACACCAAGCCCAAACAGTCACCTTCAGCTCTCAGTTGAGATACCCGCACCAGCAAGCCTTAGGTCTGGACCCTGTGTCACAGGCCCAAAAAATGTCCTGCCCTTTGTACCTGCAATCTGGGCTTGTTTTAGACGGATCACTGACAGAGCCTTGTCTCTTACTTATTATGTTGTTTAATTAATTGATTTGAGATCGAACAATAAGAATTTGACCTTTTCAAGTATGGTAATTAATTAGGGTACTTTAGAGACAATATGAAATAAAGAATCATAGTTGCTTTAGGTTTGCCTTTTAAATAATAAATGAGATGAGCCTCGCTAAACAAAACACATAAATTGCGGGGCCCACTTTAAATGTCTATATTAAATACTTAGAATTCGGGACGGGCCATTTAGCGAATTTCACGGCTTTCCCCAAAGATAATAACACGTTAGTTGCTTTAGGTCCGTTTCTTAAATAATTTTACCTTCCTAAATACGGGTGCACATTTATGTGACCCAAATCCAAATCTCAACGAAGTTGAAATGTGTCAAAAATCGCGGGTGTATTTATGTGATGCAGTTCGAGACATGTTTTCACGATGTTGCAATTCTCTTAAAATAATAATAATAATAAAAGCGATTCAAAGTTAAAAACACATAGGTCAAAACATGTACTAAAATCAAATAAATAAGCCAAATATGACAGTTGAGCGGTCGTGCTAGAACCACGGAACCCGAGAATGCCTAACACCTTCTCCCGGGTTAACAGAATTCCTTACTCGGATTTCTGGATCGCGGATTGTTAAACAAAGTCAATAATTTCCTCGATTCGGGATTCAACCGGTGACTTGGGACACCGTTAATCTCCCAAGTGGCGACTCTGAATCTTAATAACAAGTCCTGTTTCGATTGTCTTTTAATTGGAAAAACTCCTTTATGCCCTCGCGGGTGTAGTGAAAGGGAGGTCTGACAATGATGTTGCTGCTGTCCGAAACCTGGATCTATGAAAAATAGCACAGGGTGTAGTATCAGCACAACCGACCTCATAAGTGTCTAGCCTAACCCCGGCGAAGTAGTGACGAGGCTAGACCGGACTACCACATAAACCTGTGCAATTTCATATATATATATATATATAGCGGAATCGAAATACAAACACATAAACAATATGGGAGGGGAAACATGCTGTGGGGAAAAAACAATTTCCAAATAAGAGATGTGCAGTAATGAAGGAAAAAAACAAAACTCAATCATAAGTAATGAAATAGAAATCAACAAGTGCACGGCATCACCCTTCGTGCCTTTACTCTCATACTCACTAAGCAATAACATGTGCACGGCATCACCCTTCGTGCTTTTACTCTTATTCCTCACACATATCAATAGAATCGGCACAGAATGGTACATCGTGCGGCACGACATCACCCTTCGTACTTTTAACACTCTGTTCTCATAATAAGCGAACAATGCACGGCATCACCCTTCGTGCTTTACACTCTTTCCTTACTATAAACAAACAATGCACGGCATCACCCTTCGTGCTTTAACACTCTTCCTCACCCAATCAACAATCACAAACAAGGGCAAGGGAATAAATAAATAATAATGAAAATCCCGGTAAGTGAACACAAACAAGAAATTAAAAACCCGGCAAGGGTACAACATCAATAATCTCAATGTCCCGGAAAGGGAAAATATTCAATAATCAACATCATCTCGGCAAGGGAATAGATCATTAACTCTTTCTCTTTCTTTCATTTTCATCTCATAGTTCACATTATTACACGAGCCAATGCTCCAAAGATTTACTTATCTCATATACCTTTACAATTTGTATTTCAACTCGAGCCAACGCTCCACGATGTTTAAAGATCACAATTCCTTTCACAAGCTCTTTACAACATATAGAAGTCATCTTTAAGCATGGAAGGTATAACAAAATCCAAACTATTTTCAAAATAAGGACTCACGGTCATGCTAAACACCAATGTATAGATACTCATCACCATGCCTATACATCATACTCGGTAATTAGCAAGTAACAAATGAGACTCAACTCCTATTCCCTCAAGCTAGGGTTAAACCAAATACTAACCTTGATACTTTGAACTCAACTCAAGCCTCAGCTATAGCTTTACCCCTGATTCCAACTCCAATCCGCTCGAATCTAGCCACAAATTACTTAATTGCTTTAATAAACATTAAATAAATCAATTTGAATACATAAAAATGAATTTCCCAAAGGTTTTTCCAAAATTTCCAAAAATCACCCCCGGTCCCACGTAGTCAAAATCCGCGGTTCGAACCAAAACCCAGTTAGCCATTCCCCTACGAACTCAAATATGTAATTTGTTTTGACATCGGACGTCAAATTGAGGTCCAAATCTCCAATTTTTAGAAAACCTAGGTTCTACCCAAAACCCCCAATTTTACCCATGAAAATCATTGATTTAAGTGGAAAACATGTTAAATGATGTTAACGATTGAAAGAATTGAGTAATAATCGACTTACAAATGATTTGGAATGAAAATTGTTCTTGAAAAATCGTCGAAGGACTTGTGTTTTGAAAGTGGGGTAAAAAATGGTCCAAAATTCGACTAAGTATAAAATTTGCTGGGCCTCAGATATGGGAATTACGAACGCACCAACTAAGGGAAATACGAAGTCACGTTCGCATTTGCGAACACTGAGAAGAAACACGACCTTCGCATTTGCGACACCTATATCGCATTTGCGATTGGCCAGACCCCGCATTTGCGAGCCTTAAGGCCATATTTGCGACCAGCTCCCTTTCGCATTTGCGAGTCAATACTTAGCATTTACGACCCAACTAAAATCTTCCCTCCCTTGCATTTGCGATGCCAAGCTCGCATTTGCGAGGCCTACTTCGCAAATGCAAAAATTGCAGGACTGAATGCATCAAATTTTCCAAAGTTCGAAAATGCAATCCGACACCTATCCAAAACCCACCCGAGCCCTTAGGGCTCCAAACCAAATATGCACATAACCTCAAAAACACCTTACGGAGCTATCCTTGCGATCAAATCGCCAAAGTAACATCATATACATTGAATTAAGACTCAAATTTCATGATTCTTTCCAAATTTTCATAAAACATCAAATTTCCATTTTAAGTCCAAAACACGTCAAACGACGTCCGTTTTCAACCAAACTTTACAGAAAGCGCTTAAACCATATATAAGACTTGTACCAGGCGCCAAAACCAAAATACAAGCCCGATACCATAGTCTTTTAATCAAATTTCATTTCCAATTTCCTTAATTATTTCCAAAAAATAATTTCACACAAAAAATCATTTCTCGGGCTTGGGACCTCGGAATTCGATTCCGGGCATACGCTCAAGTCCCACATTTTCCTACGGACCCTCCAGGACTGCCAAATCACGGGTCCGGGTCCATTTACCCAAAATGTTGACCAAAGTCAAATTTATTCAATTAAATATCAAATTTTAGCATTTTTCTCACAGAATTCATATTTAAGCTTTCCGGCTACGCGCCCAAACTGCATACGCAAATCGAGGAAAATGAGGTTCTCAAGGCCTCGAAAGTACAGAATGAGTAAGGAAACAAGTGATGACCCTTTGGGTCGTCACATTCTCTACCTCTAAAATAATCGTTCGTCCTCGAATAGACAAAAGAAAGAAGTACCTGAGTCGGGGAAAAGATGAGGATAACGACTCCGCATATCAGACTCGGTCTCCCAGGTCGATGCCTTAGGAGGCTGACCTCTTCACTGAACATGAACAGAAGGGAAACTCTTGGATCTCAACTAACGAACCTGTCGGTCTAAAATATCTACCGGCTCCTCCTCATAAGAAAAATCCTTGTCCAACTGGACAGTGCTGAAGTCTAACACGTAGGCTGGATCGCCGTGATATCTCCGAAGCATGGATATATGAAAAACTGGGTGTGTGGCTGATAAGCTAGGCGGCAATGCAAGTCTATAAGCCACCTCTCCCACTCGATCAAGAATCTCAAACGGACCAATGAACCTAGGGCTAAGCTTGCCCTTCTTCCAAAATCTCATCATGCCCTTCATAGGTGACACTCAGAGCAATACCCGCTCACCAACCATGAAAGCTACATCTCGAACCTTACGATCTGCATAGCTCTTTTGCCTAGACTGAGCTGAATGAAGCCTATCCTGGATGATCTTGACCTTGTCCAAGGCCTCCTGAACCAAATCTTTACCCAACAACCGAGCCTCTCCCGACTCAAACCATCCAACCGGAAAATGTGCTGGCTTGGTTAGCCTATCAACAATAACCCATATCGCATCGAACTTCTTTCGAGTCAGCGAAAGTCCAGTAACAAAATCCATAGTAATCTGCTCCCACTTCTACTCGGGAAGCTCAATCCTCTGGAATACACCACCAGGCCTCTGATGCTCGTACTTAACCTGCTGACAATTCAAACAACGAGCCACATATGCTATGATATCCTTCTTCATTCTACGCCACCAATAATGCTACCGCAAATCCTGATACATCTTCGCAGCGCCCATATGAATAGAGTACCTGGAACTATAGGCCTCCTCCAATATCAACTCTTGAAGCCCATCCACATTGGGCACACAAACTCGCCCCTACAATCTCAAAACCCCATCCGCATCTAAGGTAACCTGCTTGGCACCTCCTCGCTGCACCGTGTCTCTAAGGACACACAAATAGGGATCATCAAACTGCCGATCACGGATACACTCCAATAATGAAGAACGAGCGACCGTGCAAGGTAACACATGACTGGGCTCAGAAACATCTAGTCTCATGAACTGATTGGCTAGAGCCTGAACATCCAAAGCAAACGGCCTCTGACTGACCGGGATATAAGCAAGACTGCCCATACTGGCCGACTTCCTACTCAAAGCATCGGGCACCACATTGGCCTTCCCCGGATGATATAAAATGGTGACATCATAATCCTTCAGCAACTCCAACCACCTTCTCTACCTTAGATTCAACTCCTTTTGCTTGAACAAGTACTGAAGACTCTTGTGATTAGTGAACACCTCACAGGCCACGCCGTACAAATAGTGCCTCTAAATTTTTAATGCATGAATAATAGATGCCAACTCTAAATCAAGCACTGGATAGTTCTTCTCATGAATCTTCAACTTTCTCGAAGCATAGGCAATGACCTTGCCATCCTGCATTAACACTGCACCAAGCCCAATACGGGAAGCATCACAATAGACTGTATAAGGCCCTGATCCTGTGGGCAAAACCAACACCGGTGTCGTAGTCAGAGCTATCTTGAGCTTCCGAAAGCTCGCCTCACACTTATCCGACCATCTGAACTGGGCACCCTTCTGGGTCAATCTGGTCATCGGGGCTGCAATAGATGAAAATCCCTCCACAAACAGTCGATAGTATCCTGCCAACCCCAAGAAACTCTGAATCTCTATAGCTTATGTTGGTCTAGGCCAGTTCTTGACTACCTCTATCTTTTTTGGGTCCACCTGGATACCCTCTGCTGATACAACATGGCCCAGAAATGCAACTGAAGCCAACCAGAATTCACACTTCGAGAAGTTAGCGTATAACTGACTATCCCTCAGAGTTTGAAGGACCACTCTAAGGTATTGCTTGTGCTCCTCCTGGTTGCGGGAGTATATCAATATATCATCAATGAACACTATCATGAATGAATCCAAATAAGGCCTGAACACTCGGTTCATCAAGTCCATGAAAGTTGCTGGGGCATTTGTCAACCTGAATGACATAACCAAGAACTCATAATGCCCATACCGAGTGAGGAAAGATGTCTTAGGGACATCGGATGCCCTAATCCTCAACTGATGGTAACCAGATCGCAAGTCAATCTTGGAGAATACCCTGGCACCTTGAAGCTAGTCGAAAAAATCATCAATACTCGGCAGTGGATACTTATTCTTGACCATTACCTTGTTCAATTGCAGATAATCAATACACATTCTCATTGAACCATCCCTCTTCTTGACAAATAACACCGGCGCACCCCAAGGTAAGACACTGGGTCTAATGAAACCCTTCTCAAGAAAATCCTGCAACTATTCTTTTAACTCCTTCAACTCCGGCGGGGCCATACGATATGGCGGAATAGAAATGGGCTGAGTGCCCTGAACCAGATCAATGCAGAAATCAATATCCCTGTCGGGTGGCATACCCAGCAGGTCCGAAGGAAAAACATCAGTGAACTCACAAACAACAGGCACAGAATCGATAGAGGGAACCTCAGCACTGGAATCCCGAACATAAGCTAAATAAGCCAAAATACCCCTTCTCGACCATACGCTGAGCCTTCACATACGATATAACATTGTGGGTGGAATGACCTGGAGTCCCTCTCCACTCTAAACGAGGCATACCCGATAAAGCTAAGGTTACAGTCTTGGCATAACAGTCCAAGATAGAGTGATAGGGTGATAACCAGTCCATCCCCAATATAATATCAAAGTAGACCATATCTAAAAGCAACAAATCTACACGAGTCTCTAGACCCCCAATCACCACGACACAAGAGCGATGGACTCGATCGACCACAATGGAATCACCCATCGGTATAGGCACATAAACAGGAATACCCAATGTATCACTAGGCATGATCAAATATGGGGCAAAATAGGATGATACATACGAATACGTAGACCCTGGATCAAACAACACTGAAGCATCTCTATCACAAACTAGAATCGTACCTGTAATGACCGTATCTGAAGCCTCTGCCTCGGGCCTAGCCTGAAGAGCATAACATTGAGGTTGGGCCCCACCACTCTGATCTACCTCTCTGGGACGGCCTGCTACTGGCTGGCCTCCACCTCTGGCGGTCTGAGCTCCAACTCTATGACCTCTACCTCCACCTCTGGCACCTCTACCCCAACCTCTAGCTGGCTGGGCGGGCTGTGGAGCACTTGGTGCCTGAACTATGGCACGAGAACCCTGGTGCCGAGAACTTCTCGGTGCTCGAGGGAAAAATCTAGCAATATGACCCGTGTCACCGCAAGTGTAACAAGCCCTCGGCTGCTGAGTTTGCTGGCCTTGTCGACCCGAATGACCACCACGGAAACTTTGAATCGACGGTGCACTGATAGGGGCTAGTGGTGCACTGAATGGCTGCTGATTAGAATAATGTGCGTGAGAACCACAGCCACCTGGGGCACCCTGAGAAACCTGGAGCTCTGACTAGAAAGGCCTAGAAGGCTGACCCCTATCATATGAATCTCTGCCTCCAGATGAGGCACCACTGAATCGGCCTGACTGATGGGTCTCTTGTCTGCTCTATGACTAACCCCATGTGGCAATACTATCTCGATCCTCCGGGCCATATTGGCCGCCTCCTGAAAAGTGATATCACTCCCCGTCTCTTTAGCCATCTGGAGACGAATAGGTTGGATGAGTCCATCAATAAACCGTCTCACTCTCTCCCTCTCAGTGGGGAGTATGACAATGGCATAGCGAGCCAACTCAATAAACCTGGTCTCATACTGGGTGACTGACATAGATCCCTGATGGAGACACTCGAACTGCCTCCCATAGGTCTCACGCTATGTGACAGGGAGAAACTTCTCCAGAAATGTATGCGTGAACTGCTCCCAAGTCAAGGCTGGAGACCTTGCTGGTCTAGCTAAACAGAAATCCCTCCACCAAGTCTTGGCGGATCCAGATAGGCGAAATGCAGCAAAATCAACTCCATTGGACTCAACAATACCCATGTTCCGAAGAACCTCGTGGCAGCTGTCCAAATAATCCTGAGGGTCCTAGGTCGGTGCACCGCTGAAAGTAGTAGTAAAGAGCTTGGCGAACCTATCCTATCTCCATAACGCACCGGCAGACATAGCTGCCCCATCAACTTCCTGGGCTACCACACCCGGCTGAGCTGCTCCAACTGGCTGAACTGCTGGAGCCGGAACCTGGGGAGCTACCTACTCCGGAGTACGAGTAGCAGGAGTCAAGGTCCCTCATCCAGCCTGAGAGACAGCTGGTACTACAAGAAGCAAACCCACTCGGGTAACACTCTCCGTAAGGCCCACCAATCGGACCAAAGCGTCCTGAAGAATTGGGTTAGCAATAAACCCCTCTGGGACCTGAGTTGGGCCCACCGGAGGGGCCGGAACCTCCTCGTCAAAGTCGACCTGAGGTTCCGCCACTAGTGCTGCTGCTCGGGGCTGAGCTCTGCCCCTACCTCGACCTCTAGCACGGCCTCGTCCTTTGCCCCTAGCGGGAGCTGCCTGGGGCTCGAACTGCTGATCGAAAGATGAGGAAGCGTGTGTTCTCGCCATCTGCGAAAGAACAGAGTAGAAATTCAATTAGCATTGAGAAACCAAACCGCACAACAAGGAAGAACAAATTTGAAACTTTTCTTAACTTGCTAGCCTCTGGGATAAATACAGACGTCTCCGTACCGATCCCTCAGACTCTACTAAGCTTGTCCGTGAGTTGTGAGACCTATGTAACCTAGAGCTCTGATACCAACTTGTCACGACCCGGATTTTCCACCCTCGGGGTTCGTGATGGCGCCTACTCGTAGAAGCTAGGAAGCCAAATTTAATTACTTTTCGTTAACAACATAATCCCTTCTTAACAATTATTGGCAATAATATAAAAGCAACGAGATTAAATAATAAGCGAAAGTCTTAGCATTATATAAAACTGAATAGAAATGCGGAAAGGTCAACAAAATCTTCTACCCAAGACTAGTGTCACTATACGCACGAACTGCTAAGAATACTAAATACAAATGTCTGAAAGAAAACATAAATTGTTTGTCTCGGATACAATGAGATAACAGATTAAAAAGAGAGGATAAGGGAGACATCAGGCCTGCGGACGCTTGCAAGGCTAACTCGGGTCTCGCTGGACTGAAGGCCTGCTCCCACACTAATGCTGCTGCTGCTGTCCGAAACCTAGATCTGTGTAAAATAGCACAGAGTGTAGTATCAGCACAACCAACCCCATATGCTAGTAAGTGTGTAGCCTAACCCCGGCGAAGTAGTGACGAGGCTAGACCGGACTACCACATAAACCTATGCAATTACATATATATATATATATATATATATATATATATATATATATAGCGGAATCAAAATACAAACAGATAAACAATATGAGAGGGGAAACATGCTGTAGGGAAACAACAATTTCCAAATAAGAGTCGTCCAGTAACGAAGGAAAACAACACAACTCAATCATAAATAATGAAACAAAAATCAACAAGTGCACGACATCACCCTTCGTGCTTTTACTCTCATTCATATATCAATAGAATCGGCACAAAATGATACATCGTGTGGCACAGCATAACCCTTCGTGCTTTTAACACTCTGTTCTCATAATAAGCGAACAATGCACGACATCACCCTTCGTGCTTTACACTCTTTCCTTACCATAAATAAATAATGCACGGCATCACCCTTCGTACTTTAACACTCTTCCTCAACAAATCAACAATCACAAACAATGGCTAGGGAATAAATAAATAATAATGAAAATCCCGGCAAGGGAATACAAACAAGCAATTAAAAACCTGGCAAGGGTACAATATCAATAATCTCAACGTCCCGGCAAGGGAAAATATTCAATAATCAACATCATACTGGCAAGGGAATAGATCATTAACTCTTTCTCTTTCTTTCACTTTCATCTTATAGTTCACATTATTACATCAGCCAATGCTCCAAAGATTTACTTATCTCATATACCTTTACAATTTGTATTTCAACTCGACCCAATGCTTCACGAAGTTTAAAGATCACAATTCCTTTCACAAGCTCTTTACAACATATAGAAGTCGTCAATTAAGAATGGAAGGTATAACAAAATCCAAACTATTTTTTACAAAATAAGGACCCACGGTCATGCTAGACACCAATGTATAAATACTCGTCAACATGCCTATACATCATACTCGGCAATTAGCAAGTAACAAATAAGACTCAACTCCTATTCCCTCAAGCTAGAGTTAAACCAAACACTTACCTCGATGCTTTGAACTCAACTCAAGCCTCAGCTATAGCTTTACCCCACGATTCTACCTCCAATCCGCTCGAATCTAGCCACAAATTACTTAATTGCTTTAATAAACACTAAATGAATCAATTTGAATGCATAAAAATGAATTTCCCAAAGTTTTTCCCAAAATTTCCAAAATTGCCCCCGGGCCCACGTGGTCAAAACCCGAGGTTCGAACCAAAACCCGGTTACCCATTCCCCCACGAACTCAAATATATAATTTGTTTTGAAATCGGACCTCAAATTGAGGTCCAAATGGCCAATTTTTAGAAAACCTAGGTTCTACCCAAAACCCCAAATTTCACTCATGAAAATCATTGATTTTAAGTGAAAAACATGTTAAATGATGTTAATGATTGAAAGAATTGAGTAAAAATCGACTTATAAATGATTTGGAATGAAACTTGTTCTTGAAAAATCACCGAAGAACTTGTGTTTTGAAAGTGGGGTAAAAAACGGTCCAAAATTCGACTAAGTATAAAATTTGCTGGGCCTCAAATATGGGAATTGCGAACTGAGGTTCGCAATTGCGAACCCCGACCAAATATGAAAAATGCGAAGTCATGTTCGCATTTGCGAACACTGAGAAGAAACACGGGCTTCGCATTTGCGACACCTATGTTGCATTTGCGATTGGCCAGACCCCGCATTTGCGAGCCTTAAGGTCGCATTTGCGACCAGCTCCCTTTCGCATTTGCGACCCAGCTGAAATCTTCCCTCCCTCACATTTGCGATGCCAGGCTCGCATTTGCGAGGCCTGCTTCGCAAATGCGAAAATTGCAGGGCTGAATGCACCAGATTTTCCAAAGTTCAAAAATATAATCTAACACCTATCCAAAACCCACCCGAGCCCTCGGGGCTCCAAACCAAATATGCACACAACCTCAAAAACACCATACGGACCTATCTGTGTCATCGAATCGCCAAAATAACATCATATATATCGAATTAAGCCTCAAATTTCATGATTCCTTCTAAATTTTCATAAAACATCAAATTTCCATTTTAAGTCGAAAACATGTCAAACGACGTCCGTTTTCAACCAAACTTTACAAAAAGCGCTTAAATCATATATAAGACTTGTACTGGGCGCCGGAACCAAAATATGGGCCCGATACCATAGTCTTTTAATCGAATTTCATTTCTAATTTCCTTAATTATTTCTAGAAAATAATTTCACATAAAATTTCATTTCTCAGGCTTGGGACCTCGGAATTCGATTCCGGGCATACGCCCAAGTCCCATATTTTCTTACGGTTCCGGGACCATCAAATCACGGGTCCGGGTCCGTTTACCCAAAATTTTGACAGAAGTCAAATTTATTCAATTAAATATCAAAATTTTATATTTTTCTCACATAATTCATATTTAAGCTTCCCGGCTACGCGCTCGGATTGTGCACGCAAATCGAGACAACCCTAAATGAGGTTCTCAAGGCCTCGAAAGTGCAGAATAAGTAAGGAAACAAGTGATGACCCTTTGGGTCGTCACAGTTTCTTGTCCTCTTTAAATACCTATGATACCTAGGCCAATATCTATGTTAGCCATGCCGACTATATTAGTTATGATTATGTATTAATTAGTAGTACTTCAGGTTCGATAAATTACAATAATCTTTTAATTCTGATAGATTTATGTGCAGGTATATAAAGTAGAGAAGTTCTAATGCTTTTCCATAATAATAATAATAATAATAATAATAATAATGTAATGGGATGAGCTTCAATGGTCCAACATTTCCTATCAAAATTTAAATCTAATTTCCTATAATTTTCACTCCATTAAATGTTTGATCACACCCCTCTCCCTTTAATTTGAGTGAAATTCTTTTGGATTGGTTGAATATAAATGTATAGGAGTAACTTTCAAGTATACGCATGAAGTTGGTGATGATGAGTGATACTCTTTATATCAACTACCATGTAAGATTTTCTGTATTTGAATGTCCACGTGTTGAATATGAAATAAGAAGGAAGAAATTAAAGTCAGAGAACTTTCACATTAAGGAACGGAAAGCACGTAATAGTGTATAGGTTCGGTAGGGACAGTGGGGATGTCCTTGTCTAAAACAAAGACACTCCAACTATATACTTTGTTGAATGCTTTATCAATTAACTATATCCAACCACCCCTCTATACTAGGGTTGCTTATACGGCGGAATAGACAGATAATTATATTTGATGGTTTGACTTGTCGGTTATCGAATTATAAATATATAATCTAATAGTCATTCAATTAGATAATAGGCGGATCGGTGTTGAATTAACGATTATCGGACAATTTATCGACTAAACCAAAAAGAATTTTTTTGAACAATTCTGATCTTGTGAATACCAAACGACCAAACTGCATAGTTTGCTGGTTTTTATCATTTCAACTTACCATTCAAAATCTTCATTACACTCCTCAATGAAAGACTTGTCATGAAGACATTGATCCATCCTTCCTTCTGTATCCTTGTATGTTATACGGAAGTAGAAATTATCTAAATGACTCTCACCTATCAGCTGTTCAGTTGTATTCCTTCTTTATATCATTATACACCAAAGTTGTATAAAATGACCTGCTACAGTAGAAGCTTCCTCAACCTATCCACCACAACCTTCCTCAACGTGCAAGTATAAAAATTCTTATCGGGTTAACGGTTTATCCGATAAGAAAATTGAGTAATTCGCTCCCAAACCGTTTAGTTGTTAATTATAAAATCTTAATCTGTTCACCATTCATTATCTCGATAACCTGATACCAATAAGCCAATAAGCCATCAGTTCGATTCGATTAACGGTTACCGTACGGTTTTGAACCGCCCTACTCTATACTCTAAAAGAGAAGCCAAAAACTGGTCTTGAGATGCAATATTTCTGCCTACTAATATTGTCAAATTTTAATGAACAAAAAAATTACAAATGGAGTTCTTTTTATTATTAAAAAGTCCCCTAGGATCGGGGGAAAACAAATTGGGCAGAAAACCACTTTTATAGTTGCTATTAAAACATAATGTCGTTCCCAGTGTATTTAAGAAAAAAAATTATTGAGAGAATAATCTTCCCTAAATTTAATAATTATATTGTGGATGTTATTGTACTTGTGGAAAGGAAGAATCTTCAATTTATAGAAGTACAAAATTTCTCCTTCAAGAAAAAGATTAGCCAAATATACAAGAGATCTATATTTTTCTTTTAGAAAAAGTAAAAGGAATTATGGTACATATTTTACTTTCGTTCTAGTATCAGGTAAAAATTCAAATACGTTACAAAAATCAGGACAAACTCTAATAATTCTCCACTTTGGTCTCTGAATTTTCTTGACAAAGCTTGATTTACTTTCTTCACATAATTTTACCGTGATTAAAAGTGGATATTGGTTTAAAATTGGAGCCTTATGTGTTGAAAGTGAGTAATATTGGAGTTGTACGTCAAAAGTGAACAAGGTTAAAGGGAGCCATGCGTTAAAATTAAGCAAGATTAAAAGTTTAACCCTGCATTAAAAGTGAGCAAGGTTTAAAGTTGAGTCCTACGATAGAAGTAAGCAGGGTTAAAAATGGTTTTTGGTTGTAAAGATGTAACAATAGGAATGTTGAAATTATGGTTGACATTTATTTTCACATATAATATTCTGGACATATTTTATTTTTGACAAAAATCTTTATTATCGCCAATTTAATCATAGCTTGATCTGAACCTCGTTGAACTATTGACTCTTGTCATTTGATGGGATTGAAATAACATGGTGTCATATGGAAGCTAACGAAATAAATCTTGAACGATGATAAATTAGACGGCAAAGAGAATTATACTAAAAGAAGCATAATAAGCTCTAATATGGTTTGGTCAATTGATCTATGTATGAAAAAAAGACTATAAAAGAAAAAGACTATCGAGTAAATAATCTCCACCTAAACAAGATTATTTTGATAACTACATTGTGGATGCTATTGTGTTTATGGGAAGGAAGGATCTTCGATATATAAAAATGCATAACTTTTCCTTCAAAAAATAGGACTAGTCAAATATGGAAGAGATCTATATATTTTTTTAGGAAAAATAAATAAATTATGATAAATATTTTACTTTCCTTCAAGTAATAGGTAAAATTCAAACATGGTAAGAAAATCAGAACAAGATAAAATCCAAATATGATAAGAAAATCAAGACAAACCCCAAGTATTAGGCACGTTAAAGCTATTAAACACTACTCTTACTGAACCTTTCTCAAATATAATGGTATATACTATATATGTTAACCACCTACGTTTCTCAAATATAATCTAACAAATAGTATATGGTGTAGATGGTAAGTGATTTTATATTCAAACTCATTTCGTGTCACCTTTAAAGTGGGTTTCTAGCCATGTTACTTTCTAAGGTATATGTATGAACAGGAGCGACTTTATTGGGATAAAAGAAAAATAAATGGCTTTACTAGATAATTTTATTACGTTGAGTGGTCAATTGAGAAATTAACTTAAATAAGCCATAATATTGTATGTCAAAGTTTAGATCTAGGTTTTCATACAATTAAATTTTTATAAAAAAGGATTAATCTAGGTCAATATTAATATCCAAGTAGCAGATCTAATATTTTCGAGAACAATATTAAATGTCTGATGTTAGATACGAATGTCTTAGATTAATAATGGAGCAATAATGGCTCAAGAATATAAAGAATAGCAATAAATAATAATAAATGGCATCTAAGTAATAAATGGAACAAGGTTCACCTGACAAGATTTAGATTTTTCACTAAGCTTTCTAACAATGATGGATGATGATGAGCAATTGAATATTCTGATTCTTCTTGGATCGGGAGAGAAACATAGAGGAAAAGAGATATAAAGGTAAACTTTATATGTATTCATCACAGAGAGTGTCAATGTTATTCCTTACAAAAATGTTTGAATCCCCTTTCTAGAACTACTGTCTTCCTATTTATAAGGGTACATAGGAAACAAAATCCTAAATAGTACAACAGAGGGAAATATTCGCTAGGATATTCTCTAGGGAATCTAAATATCTAAACTAGTTGTTACTGTACATCGAGGGTGGATGCTCGTCCTCATCTTCTATTAAGCCACCTCAACCTTGACGACGATTTGCCTTCTTTATACGACCTCAACCTTTTGATATGCTGTAATGCCAATATATTGCAGCCTTTTAAGGCTTTTAAATCTGTTGACCAGGTCAAACACATGACATGAAGTTTTTCTTCCATACAGTTAGTTTTTCCGCTTATTGAGGTTATCCACGTAGACGAGCTCGATAAGTAGATAATAATAGTCGTGGTCGTCGTCAGATACGGGTGATGTGGCATCA
Source organism: Nicotiana glauca (assembly GCA_026770625.1). Classification (NCBI taxonomy): domain Eukaryota; kingdom Viridiplantae; phylum Streptophyta; class Magnoliopsida; order Solanales; family Solanaceae; genus Nicotiana; species Nicotiana glauca. The sequence continues at coordinate 15,769 of MU688298.1, read as the reverse complement.
CAAGGACCACATTAGTTACCTTGATTTTCCTAGGTGACCTTTGGAGAGAAATTGGTGTGGAAGGTACGTGACGTCATTCATCATGATGACATCGGTTCCCGATGCGTCGCATCAGGAAACATGCAACTCGCAGGTTGGTTTTGTCGTTTCTCCTACGGTTGTACTCATGACGGGTTGCCTTGAATACCAAGATTTCTTTGTTATAAAAGAGGGATGATCACCGATTTTTGAGTCATTCTTTCATTTTCATTGCTATGATTCCTTTCATCTTCCTCTTAGACTCTTCTTTTCTACTCATTACTCTAAAGCTTTCTTCCATTTTCTCAACCTTTTCTCTTCTTTTAATTTCCTGAGCTTTATAGCCATGTCTAACCTGCCTTCTGATATCAATGATGAGAATCAACTCTCTCCACTGGCTGTTGCGTCCCCTATTCGTGGAGGAGACGCCATCTCCGCCGCTGAAGTGGAGGCTCTCCCCTTATTAGAGGAGATTATTCATCGCAATTCCGGCGCAAAATAAAATTTTCACCAGCTGCTGGAGGAGGTGGTTGAGGTTTTTCGACCTTCTTTGACGGCTAAATGCTTGACGGAGTTCAAGGCCAAGTCTAGCCTCCTTGATCAAGTGGAACTTATACCCACCAATAATAATGAAGTATATACTCATTGTCCTGGGTACGACGCTCTCTTCGCTTATCCTTTCACTATTGGCTATTCGTTCCCTTTTCCTCTTATGGTGGAAGAATTTTGCCGCTTTTATTGGATTTGCTCTTCTCAGATCGCTCATTCGTCTACAAATTGATCAAGATGTTGTCAAAATTTGTCGAGATGGCTGGCGTCGAGTCACCGTGTGGCACCTGGTGCACCTGTTTATGCCCAGATATATTCGTGCTTACCTTTGCCCTTTTCGTATCGTCGTGTCATGATCGAGCGCGTGAGATAACTCTTCTCATTTTGCAGCTACTGCTCAGCCTCTTAAGTTGGTCACCTACCTTGTTGATTGGGTTATGCAGTTCCTTCCATGTACAATAGGGATTCGAGATTGGTCGAGCTTCTAGTAGAAGTTCAAGCCAGACCTCCCTCTGAAAGGTAACATCGTCATTTAGATAGCGGCATGTTTGTACTCGTATATTTTGTAATTCTCATCTCTTTTTATTTTCTTTTTTACATTCTTCTAGGCTCTATCAAAGAGGTTGCAAAAAGGAACATGGCACCAACACCTTCCTTTAGGAGAAAAAGGGTTGTTGCTTCCTCTATCCCCGCCTCTGTCCCGACTATTGTGACCATCCCTTGTTTGCCTCCGTCCCATGTTGAGGACGAAGTGGTTTCCCCACTGTAAGAGGATGTCCATAGACATGGGATCAGGCGTGCCTGCGGCAGTTGACTTGTTAGAAGATAAGATCGTGGTGTGAGAAACTGTGAAAATATTTATCGAGGAGGGTGTTGGAGCAGCCTATGAGGTGCTTGGGTTAGAAGAGGTTGGTGTTGCAGTACCTTTGCAACTTGAAGGGGAGGAGGCCACCGTGGATGCCTCTGGTTACAGTTCTGCGCATCCTAGGCATGGGGAGGCCTCGTCCTCTGAATCGGCTCAGGAAGCTTCTCCTATTGACAAGTGAAAAAACAAGATGCCAGCTAAGTAGGACGATGAGCGAGATGAACTCATCGGTGATGAGGCCGACTTTGACCTTGACCCTGAAGATCTTGAGATGATATATAGTGGGACTACTCAGGTCGAAGTTAGGGTAGAAGGGGGATCAAGGACCATCACAATTTTAGTGAATCATGATTTTCTCAAGGATACTAAGGATGTCATTCATGCCTTCGGTTCCTTCTGCTATGACGTCGAGCATAAGACTCTCAGTAAGCTAAACGACAGCACTCTGTCCAAGAGCATCTCCGGCCTCGCTCTTTAGGTAAATCTCTTCCATTTTTCTCACTCTCTCATCTTTGTTTTGTTTTTCTCTTGAGTCTTTCTTTTTACTTATTTCCTTTGTTTTGCAAACCATTATCCTAGAGATTGAGATCGTATGTAGAGAGAAAAGGTGAAAAGAGATCTATTGTAAGTTGCGGACAAAATACGGTTAGTTTTGCGGGAAGTATAAGAAGGCCGAAAGGTGGCTTCGTGAAGCGGGCGATGTGCCCTTACTGAGGGAGGAGCTGAGAAAGACAGACGAAGAGTTGCTCGTATCTGTGGAGCAACTCAGCAGGGCATTGAATAGAAAGGAGGAAGAGCTAGAGCTGAGCAAGAAAATGGAGGGCCGTGACCTTCAGAGCCAGGTTGATCAACTGCAAAGTCAGTTGGATGGGTGTCAGTTTGAAATGGACACCCTTAGGGGAGAGGTCGCTGACAAGCAACAGCTGCTCAAGGAGGAGGAGTCCTCTCGATTGGAGACTCGAAAAGTGCGCACTCTTAGAGTTGGCGAACAGAACCCTTTGCGTTGACTGGGACAATTTCCAATCGATGACTGAACTAGGGAGGCTAGGATCGAGGAGAGGATATGAAACTTGGAAAAAGAGAGCTCACAGCTCATAGAACAAATTTATGTTGTTGAGGGCGGGAATGGCAGATTGGTCGAACGGCCCTCTATTTTTCATGCCTCTGAGTTTCCTGCCATTCCTTGAGTGAAGTACGAGGAATGAATCCTTGTCGAAGCTCGGGTAGAGATGGTTCGAGAGTTGGGTCGGACGGGCTTCATCTTTGAGACGGCCATGGAGGAGACGTGAGATAAAGCTTGTGAGGGTCGGTTGTCTTGCAGCTATATTCCTGCCACACCTCAGCCGATATTGAGGATGATGAAGAAATAGGCGTTGACCAGCTTGAGGACAGTTCTTGGTGTGACTCTGCCTATAGTCGAGATGAGGATAGAGAGGACGATGAAGACCAGGGTGGTGGTGGCGACTAGATATTCCACCTTTGTTTTTGTTTAAATTTTTTTACTTTTTGTTGGCATCTTCAAGCGCCTTTGCGAAAAATCTTATAACTAAAAAACAAAGTTAGTTTTTGTTTTATACGCACCTTTATTATCTTTAAATTTCTTGTTTCTATACTTGTGTGTTTTGATTTTGTACTTTCTTCCTTCATTGTTATCCTCTAGGTTACGTTAGTCGTGGAATAGAGCGGCCATGGGCTGAGGAGTTTTTTGGTCGAACACCCATCTTTCTAGTTGAGATATGGCCAAGAGTCAATAGGTGTTGTTCGAGTTGTTCAATCATAGCTTTTCGTTGAATCGTGGCCAAGGGACAATAGGTGTTGTTCGACCTGGTTGAACATACCTTTTTGTTAAGTCATGGCCAAGGGCCGATAGGTATTTGTTCGAGCTGGTCGAACATACCTTTTTCTTAAGTTATGGCCAGGGACTAATAGGTGTTTGTTCGAGTTGTTCGAACGCACCTTTGAGTTAAATCAAGGCCGAGAGCTGATAGGTGTTGTTTGAGCTGGTCAAACATAACTTTTCATTAAGTCAAGGCCGAGGGCCGATAGGTAATGTTCGAGTTGGTCAAACGTACATTTCGTTAAGTTGAGGCCGAGGGCCAATAGGTGTTGTTCGAGCTGGTTGAACATAGCTTTTTAGGAAAGTATTTTCAACGTACGGGTAACTCATTTATTCCAATATCAGCAGAACGATTACATCATTTTTCCTTGAGGCATTTTTGGAGAGAATTACAAGTTTTGGGTGCTGGATAGCGTTCCAGTCGTAATCCCAGTATATCTAGTCCGGTCATTGTTCAACTTGGAGATTTTTTAGGAGTCGGGCAATGAAAATATGTATGTTCTCACTTACTCAAACTCGAAATGTCCTATTCGTTGCCTTGTTAAAAACCTCCTTGATAGGTGTTGTTCGAGCTGGTCGAACATACCTTTTTAGGAGAGCAGTTTCGCTGAACAGGTATCTCATTTATTTGAACATCATCACATCAATTACATCATTTTTCCTTGAGGTGTTTTTGGAAAGAATTACAAGTTTTGGGTGCTAGAGGGCGTTCCAGTCCCAGTCCCAGTATATCTAGTCCCTTAATTGTTCGACTTGGAGATTTTTGAGGAGTTAGGTAATGAAAATGTGTCTATTCTAGAGTACTCCACTCTAAAAGTCGCATCCATTGCCTCATTAAAAACCACATTGAGAAAACCCTATTGGAACAAAACTCGAGGGAAAAAAGGGTACAACTTACGGGCATTTGTTGATACCCAATTTTTTTCTATTTATTTTTATACTCAAAATATTCTCAAAATAGTATTTACATGCATATATAAGTATGCCCAAGAATTTTTGACATTTTTTCTAAATTTTTAAATCTTTTAAAATCATTTTATTATTTGTTTTAACATTACAAAATCCAATAATTATTCCCAAAAACTATTATTTTGGTGAGTAATTTATTTCCATCCTTATATTTATATCACAATGTAATTAAGGTAATTTTTGTATATTTTTTATAAATCTATTTGATATTTTAAGCTAAAATTACAATTATAGCCTATATTGCGATTAATAGCATCTTACAATTATAAAATTGCTCTCAGTATTTTTAAATTAACATTTATATATTATTAACCAATTCAATGCTTTTTATTTGTTTTAAAAATTATTTTAACTATTTTAATTAAATTAAAAGGGGGAAAATTGGCTATTTAACGTATAGCCCATTTATATTTAAATTATAGCCACATTACAACCCCAATTAAACCCAATCTCAGACCCAATTACCCTGACCCATGCCCCATGCAAACCGACCCAAACCCATTTCCCACCTACCCTATCTAATCTCAACCGTTGATTCCCAGATCAACGGTCCCCGTTTCTCTTTCCTTTTTTAATTCCCCAATTACCCCCTAACCCTAATCAGTTCCCGTCTATAGACACCCTTGAATCCCCCTCATCTCCCAATTCTCTCTCAACCTCTCTCAGAAACCCTAGCCGCCACCTAAAATCACCACCCAAAATCGACCAAATCCATGGTTTCCAAAGACATTGATGGCCTGTATCTACCTCATGTGACTCCTACACGCCTGATTACCGTGGTTTCAAGGTCAAACCTTTAAGAAGCTTGGCCTATACTTTGTTTGATTCGAGTTCTTTAGCTGTCTCCAACCTTGCTCCGGCCAGCCATGGCTGTTCAAGCCTAGTCTTGACGTCTCCTGCTCAGATCATGACTTTTTGAGCCTTTCTCATTATTTGGGGTTTGTCTGAAACCCTAACCTCCGAGGTTTTTCTAATTCTTTTAGATCCGTTGTAGATCTGTGTTTTCTCCAAACTTCTTAAATGTTTTCTCGAGTTTCCTTCAAAACTCTGCTTTCAAAACCTTTATCTTTTCTAGGGTTTCGTTAAGTTATTTCAAAGCTTTTATAATTTTTAAAATGTTCTATCATGTTTCTTATGTTGTTCTTCTACCGTGTTTGTTATGTTGTACTTTTATTGTGTTTTTATATGTTTCCCCTTTACTGTGTCTCTTTATGTCGTTCTGGAACTTGCACGTCAAGAATCTTAGTTCTTTTGAGGTTTCTGAATACTTTCATGATAGTGTTTGCTTGATTAATTGTCTTTCACCTCTACACTCGATTGATGGCAAAAGCCCTAAGCTTTGGGGTTCATTCGAGTTCTGAGGTTATTTGTCGTGTGATTTGTTTGGTTATCATCTCTAAATGTGTTTTATTTCAAAGCCCTAATTCTTTTGGACCTATTCGAGCTTCTGAAAACTGCTTCATCTATTTGAAGTTGTTCGACTGGATTCAAAGTCCTTCTTGTTTTAACTTCTATTTCTCTATGTGATTTGGTTTCTTGTAATCTTTGAACTAAACTATACTTTCCAGAAGGGTCTTTTACTTGACTCTTTAGCATGCTTCTGATACCCCTTCTCCCTATTTACTGAATTAACCTATGTGACTACCATGTTTCACGGTCTACAAACTTCGTAGTTATTATTGTTGTTTCTCTTTGCCATGGTTTAACCTTGTCTGCCTAACGTTTGTGCACTCTTTATATACGCTGAATGTCCCTCTAAAATGACCTTAGGTTTTGAACTAATTTCAGAACTCTTTGTGTAAGCCTGATTGATCCTTTCCTTTTTTTTTGCCCGTGTGATTGGAAAATTTTCTTTAGCTTTCCGATTCCCCTATTTCTGGCTTGGTTCATTGGTAATTTTGAATCCCTGATTCTTGGATTTACTATGTACTAATTGATTTACTGTGTTTCTTACCTTATTTGGCTAACCGTGTATTCAAAGATTCTTTATTAATGTGTTCCTTAGTTAAACCCCTATGTATTTACCCCTAATTTCCTACTTTACAAAAGATGTTTACTTGATTTCTTTCCTTAACTGATTGTTGTCCATTACCGTTTGAGTTTAAACTCCTTAATTAAAGGAAGTTCTTATGCTGATTAATTGTAATTGATACATAGTTCTATAATTACTATGATTCTTCCCTTACTTTCTACCTATTTTCAAACTATAAATACACGACTCTTTTTCTTTTCACAAGACACAACTGAATACACTTCAGACTTCACACTTATAATTCTCACAATCTCTTCTGAACTTTCTTGTCTGCACTTTGTCTTTTCACAAGACTACTGCCTTCTTTGCTTGTCTCTTTTTAAAAAACTGGTATGTCCTAATTTTGATTCTAGCATCACCCCCAATGTGTTTATTTACAAGCTTTTATAGCCATATCTACTTTATTGTTTTGTAAAGTTAAAGTTTTAAAGTAGTATGTTTATGTCTTGCTATCTGTTGCCCAATGAGTCCCTATCCCCTTACCCCCTTTTATGTGCTTGAGCTATAGTTTTAAGACATGACAACGTACAAGTTATTGTCCATGGATTAAAACTGGATCCTTTGGATCCTAGCCTCTTTCAGTTTCCCTATACCCCATTCCCCTATGTGTGCTGAGTTAAAGTTTATGGTCTAGCAGTCCAGGTCTGAACCTGACCTTCAACAGGTGTCACACCTCCTTTTTTACACACTTACCCCGAAGGATAAATCTATAAGGGAGTTTTTCCATTTAAAGTGACATTATTCGAAATGGGATTATTTATTTATTTTAGAGTCGCCACTTGCGATAGGTTTCGCTTTTGGTGTCCCAAGTCATCGGTTTATCTTGAATCCCAAATCGAGGAAAGTTTCGACTTCCCGGATGGAGTCTGCGAACCAGAAATTCTGAATAAGGAATTCTGTTGACCCGAGGGTAGGTGTTAGGCACCCCCGGATCCCGTGGTTCTAGCATGGTCGCTTAAATTATTATAAATGGCTAAAATCTTATTTTTTATACATGTTCAAACCTATAGTGCAATTTTAAATTATTTACCGTTTTGTATCAATTATTTTTTTTTTTAAGAAAATGAACGTCGTTTAAGAATGTGTTTTTGGATCACGTCACATGAAATGCACCCGGATCCTCGACACATTCTTATTCAACATTTTCGGATTTGGATTTGGGTTGCATGAAATGCACACCCGAGTTTAGGAAGGTAAAATTATTAAAATGCGCGCCAAAAGTGACTAGCGTGTCATTAACTTTGGGGAAGGCCGTGAAATTTGCTAAACGGCCCGTCCCAAATTCTAAGCATTTTAATTAAGCATTTATCGAGGGCCCCGCGATTTATGGGTTTCGTTTGACGAGGCTCATCTCATTTTACTATTTAAAGACCAACCTAAAGCAAACTAAGATTTTCTATTTATTTTTTCTCTAAAAGGTTAATTAATTTATGTCTTATAGATTCAAACCTCAAATTCAAGTCCGAATTCAAACAAAAGGGAAGACCCTTTTAATTTGAACTCGCCACCTAATTTGAAGCCCAAATTTATTCTTGCATGCACTTCTAAAAGGGTTTTGATTTATAATAATCTTTTGGGCCTTGAAAGCTAGCCCAAAGAAAGGCCATAGCATAGTCGTGCATAAGAAGAAAGATGAAGAAAATCGTTCTGGCCCATGCTCAGGAAACAAGTAAGTTGTGGGCTCAAAATGAACCCAATCTCAAAGCGAGTAGAAAACATATAGGCCTAGTGCCCGTTGACATTACCACAAACAGACCCAGCATTTTTAGAACAGGAAGAGGCAATTTACTATCATTTAAACCTTACAGGACATTGATTATTTGCACGTCAACTTCCAGTATCAATTGCGTTTATTTACTGATTTTCTATTGGGTTTTCAAGTGCCAATAAGGTAAAGCCTGGATTAGACAACAACAATTTTATTATGTATTCAACATGCTGATTGCTCTTGAATTAATTTTAACTAGCAATTAAGTCAATATTTAAATGACTTACGAACTTGAAGGTAAGCTACTGCAAATTACAATTCTATTCCAACTAATGCTCCTACTTGCCGCAACTGATCTTTGTGATAACAATCTATCTAATTAAAACCAATAACTGATTTCCAGCCCAAAGTATGACAGTCTAGGGCTCTATCATACATACGTGAGTTACAACTATGTTCACTAACAGCCGATCACAAATAGCAAATGAAATAGTCCGAATTAACCTGAGGTGATCCCAGTTAACAGTCCACATTGTTCAACTAAAACTAATTAACAATCCAAAACAATTTAATCTACATCAGCAGTTATACATTCAGTAATCCAACACATGCTTAGGAGTTTTATTTGACATCAAATTAAAACAAATAAAGAGGAAATTCAACAGGCAAGGTTTGCCAGCACTTCATTTCACTTCAAATGATCTGAGAGACGGAAATGGGTACCTGGATATCATAAACGAGAAAGGCGAGGTCAGTTCAAGCAAATAACAAGCAACAACAAGAGAAATCACTTTCCAGCAATTTGGAATAGACGAGTGGTTCAAGATGAAATCCGGAAACGCAGGAATGCCAAATCCAAACAGAACTTAACCCACAAACCCAAATCAGCTTGACTCAACTTAGAATAACTCGAAACTACCCAGAATTACCACAACACCTTCAGCAAACTTATATTTCAACCAGAAAAACAGCTTAAACAAATCCAAAACTACAAGAAACAACAGTAGCAAGCCCCTGAAGATTCAAAAACCCAAATGTTGAACTAAAACTGGAAAATTAGCAACTGAAGGAGAAACTACCTTGAATCATCTAATGGAACAGTATTTTTTTTTTTGAGTTTTTATTAGATTTTTCTATTGTTTTTGGTTTTTGGAGTTTGAATTTTGAATTTCAAACATAGATCTGAATATTAGAGAAAGAGAGAGCTATTAGAGGGAGTTTTTAATAGCTGAAACTTTTAAATTTTTTAAGGGTGTCAAAAACTTATTAGTGAAGGCATTGGGGTTGCCTTTTATAGGCCATAATAGGGCAGAAATTTCTGGAAGCTTTAACACAATTTTTCCCTCTTTTAATTTTCAGAAAATGACTATTAGACCCTAACTTTGTGACTTGTTATCCAAGTAATGTTTTAAACTTCCTGAAATGTACACTTAAGTCCTATTTTAGAATGTCCTAGAAGGTTCTATCATGTTCCTATTCCCTTTAAATCCCTGAACTACCCTTGCCTGATTTATACAATTACCAAATCTACTAAAACTACCATTTTCCCATGCCTAAACTACCCTTAAAACCTCTAGAAATTACCATGCTAGTATTAACCTATCAGCTATAACCAATCAACTAAGCTAAGCCCAATGACTAAATAAACTAATGAATTATCTCATGACATTTACTAATTAAACCCAACTGGACTGAATTAAACTAATCAAAAAACTAGAAAATCAAATACTAACAAAGATAAAAATCAGACGACATCTAAACAGAATCGATTAAACATATAACATCAATGAACACTAACATACTAAGACAGTATTCGAATAGATTCAATCAAAATTAATCTAAACGATAAAAAGACAATTACAAGCAAAGAGAAATAAATATTGACCCAAAAATAAGAATGGAATCATATAGACTATTCAAAAGCATGAATTAAACTAATACGAGCTAATCAGAACAAAAATAAAACATAAAAAAGAAAAATAAAAATAATAAACATGAAAATCACTGATAAATCTCCAATTGACCAATTCCTCGAATTTGATTTTTATTGATGTTATATGTTTATAAAACATATAACATCGATTGAAAAATCAACTCGGCGCCTTGAAATCCCCAGAACAGGTTCGAACCCATGAACCCTAGATTTGGAATTCGAGCTTAACCAGTGTTATTCGGAGGTTTTTGGCTTGTGATTCAGGTTGAGGGGGTAATGGGGACTGTGAGGTATGAATTTGGGATTGTTTGGAGAACATAGGATTTTGGGCAGAATTTTTAAATCAAGATTCGAGAATTTTGGTGATGAGTCGAGGGAAACTAAGGCCATATGTAGAATGAAGAGGTGAAGACGGAGCTATGGTGTTGATTTGGTATTTGTTTGGAAGCGGCGCCACCGTAGACGGCGGAGGCGGTGCCTAGGGTTTGTAAAATTTGGGGCGTTTTGGTAAGGATTTGGAGAAAATCAATAGTGGATTCAGAGTGAGGAGATGGAGATGAAGCTATGGTGTGATTTTCAAGTGATTTGGACGAACGCCTGCGGCGGCGGCGATTTCCACCCGGCGGCGAACGGTGGCGTTACGGTGGGGACACGGTGGTACACGGCGGAGGGACGCCGGCATTTTACAGGGATGGGGGGTACGAGGAAGGAGGGGTTGGTCTGGATTTGTATAAGTGTTTTATTACACTTTTATATAAATCTCAAGGAGAATCTGAACCATTGGATGATAGGCGATAGACGGCCTGGATTTAACTGGGCCAAAAACGGTGTCGTTTTGTTAAAAGGGGACTGGGTCGGGTGATGCGGTATTTGGGCTTGGGTATGGGCGGTTCTTTGGGCTCAGACTCACGTAAATGTGACAGCCCAATTTTAATTCTCTTTGTTTTGCCTTCTTTTATTTATGCATGTATTTTCCTTATTATTTTTTTTCTTGAATTTTCTGATTTTATTATGTAAAATAAAAGGACCCAAATTAAATCTAAGATGATACTAATTAACTAATTCCTAATTTAAGAGGAAACTAAATAAAAAAATGTAAAATTTAAAATTGTAAAAATACTATTTTTTGTTATTTTTCTCTTATTTTAGTAATGTTAATTAACTAGTAAGCTAAAATATAAAATCGAACTCTAAATGCCAATACACTATTTTTGTATCTTTTTTTTTATGAATTATGGCAACAAAAAATGCACAAAAATACAAACAAGGCATAAAATCAAGCAATTAATCCCTAAAATTTCAAAATAAGGAAATATTCTAATTCTAAGGAATTTATAGGAGCAATTTAAACGTGGCAAAAATTACGTGCTCATAGCTGCCCCTCTTTGCTCGAAGACACAAAGGGTTTTCGGGCAAAGATAAATGAGCAACCATGAGATTTTTGCCCGCTTAGCATTTTATGAGAAGCATTTTGAAAACCGTCTGACCGAACCCTGCTTCGGAGGTTACCTACATATCCTTGGCTATAAAGAAATCAGGTCAGTGTAGTTCTGGAAGGTTTGGTAGTCGGGACTACCAGAATCTGTGATTTCACTGTTGTTTCTACTGCTACTGCTTGCTGACCTCCTTATTACACCAAAAGAAAAATCAAAGGTAAGCTAGCTACACCTATCAACTATGATTTACAAGATTCCTATCTATAATTCTCTTGAAACATGATCTCGATTCTTAGCTGATTTTGCTGTGGACTTCGATCTGAATCTTGATGCTCGCAAGTTGTCGGTGTTTACTTCTTTATGCAGCCTTGGGTCAAAACAGGGTCAGCGGAGCTTGTGACTTCGATCGGATTTTGAGCCATCCGCGCCTCTGCTTGCTTCCTTTTGAGTTCATTTCTTTTCCTTATTTTCTTGATTCTAGATTGAGATTTATTCCATTGATTATCTTACATCTTGTTTCTTGAGATCAACCTGCTTAAGATACTAAAACAAACAAACGAATGAAATTTTCTGCCCCAGTTTTCACTAGGAAAATTTCGTGAGTTAGTTGTGACACGTATCTAAGCGATTAAATTAGGATTGTGTATCTCTGTAAATGAATCCAGGTTATGTTAGAAGATGACCGAGTTATGCCGGAAAAAGAAAAGGGTCTCGAGTTAGGCCGGGACTTGGGAAGAAACAGTTCCTTGGGTTATGCCAGGACTTAGAAAGAAAAGGCTCCTTGGGTTATTCCAGGAAGATCCTCGGGTTATGCCGGTATTTGGAAAGAAAAATCTCCTAGGGTTATGCTAGGGAGGTCCATGGGTTATACCGAGATTTGGAAAGAAAAAGCTCCTAGGGTTATGCCAGGGAGGTCCACGGGTTATGCCGAGATTTGGAAAGAAAAAAGCTCCTAGGGTTATGCCAGGGAGGTCCTCAGGTTATGCCGGGATTTGGAAAGAAAAAGCTCCTAGGGTTATGCCAGGGAGGTCCACGGGTTATGCCGGGGTTTGGAAAGAAAAAGCTCCTAGGGTTATGCCAGGGAGGTCCACGGGTTATGCCGGGATTTGGAAAGAAAAATCTCCTAGGGTTATGCCAGGGAGGTCCACGAGTTATGCTGGGATTTGGAAAGAGAAAGCTCCTAGGGTTATGCCAGGGAGGTCCACGGGTTATGCCGGGATAAAAGAAAATGGTCCTTGGGTTATGCCAAGGCGTTCCTCGGGTTATGCCGGGATTTGAAAAGAAAAAGCTCATAGGGTTATGCCAGGGAGGTCCACGGGTTATGCCGGGGTTTGGAAAGAAAAAGCTCCTAGGGTTATGCCATGGAGGTCCACAAGTTATGCCGGGATAAAAGAAAATGGTCCTTGGGTTATGCCAAGGCGGTCCTCGGGTTATGCTGGGATTTGGAAAGAAAAAGCTCCTAGGGTTATGCCAGGGATTTGGAAAGAAAAAGCTCCTAGGATTATGTCAGGGAGGTCCACGGATTATGCCGGGGTTTGGAAAGAGAAATCTCCTAGGGTTATGCCATGGAGGTCCACAGGTTATGCCGGGATAAAAGAAAATGGTCCTTGGGTTATGCTAGGGAGGTCCACGGGTTATGCCGGGATTTGGAAAGAAAAACCTCCTAGGGTTATGCCAGGAAGGTCCACGGGTTATGCCGGGATAAAAGAAAATGGTCCTTGGGTTATGCCAAGGCGGTCCTCGGGTTATGCCGGGATTTGGAAAGAAAAATCTCCTAGGGTTATGCTAGGGATTCGGAAAGAAAAAGCTCCTAGGGTTATGCCAGGGAGGTCCACGGGTTATGCCGGGGTTTGGAAAGAGAAAGCTCCTAGGGTTATGCCATGGAGGTCCACGGGTTATGCCGGGATAAAAGAAAATGGTCCTTGGGTTATGCCAGGGAGGTCCACAGGTTATGCCAGGATGAAAGAAAATGGTCCTCGGGTTATGCCGGGATGGTTAAGGCATGGGGTCCTATGCTACCATGATTTATTTTTCTTTTGGGGTTCTCATTTTCATTTCTTTATTCTTCTTCTTTTTCTCTTGTTTTATATATTTTCCATTTTATTTAGCAAAAAGCATGAAATAATTTGGGGGAGAACTTCCTTTTGATCAGTTCCTTGCTACAAAGCTGTTTCAGCGCTTGCGCATTTCATTTCTTTTGGATTGCACCTACATTCTTGCATGGTTGCTTTGATTGCACCTGTTTTCAACAAAGAACAGTTTGTTAGTTTGAAACGGTGGTTGGTTTTGTGGCCTTGATCATCCTAATTTCTTGATCCAGTCCCCATTTCCCTTGAGAAGTTTGCTGCTTGTTGGCCTCGAGGGTGAATCTCTTTTCAAACCGACTGGGTTCAACTCTTAGGGTTTCATTATGACTCGCCCGTGTGGGCTCTGTCCTTTTCACTTATTCTGCCTTCGGGACCTTTGTCTTTGACTTTCTTTCTTTTCAAATGTCTTTGCTTTGAGAACATCAAACACTATGGTCAGTCGGGATTGGCGTGACGCACTCGCTAAGGCTGGGCATTTTCTTCGACTCTGACCAAGCGGAGCCTGATAGAACCAATCCTGCCACCTTTATTTGTAGTAATTTCAGAATTAGTGTTAAACCGAAAGGGATTCAAGGAAGAAATATACAAAAGGCAAGCGAATGATTTTAAAGAGAAGCGTCCCTTTCGGGGGAAAAGAAGGACTTATCTGGGGTGTGCATGCTAGCTCCAAATGAACATGACATGCTTCTTGGACTGGACGCCCGACCCACAAAAACTTTTCAGCTTCTCGTGAACCCATTGATATGCATTTCATAAACCAGGGAACCTTGCCAAAACTCTTTTAGTGATGAGATGTCTTCTTTTCGGCCGACAGCACCCTTTGCGGGTTTTCGCCAATCGACCTCTCTCATTTCTCTTCTCACCGTCGCCCGATAGTGCTCTTTGCGAGTTTTCACTAAGCGGACTCTCTTATTTTCATTTTCTCTACTCACCATCACCTTATGGTGCCCGAAAGTTTTCACCAATAAGACTTTCTCATTTTATTTCTCTCAATTTGAATTGTATCTGATTCCAACAATGACGTTTTTTACTTCCCTGCTTTTGCCAATTGATCGGAAGGGCTTGGACAAGGTCTTTGGGGTAAAAGGATTTTGGGTGGAAATATAACTTTGGAACCATTTCGGCTGATTCAGGATCGAACCATAATATCATCTGCCCCAGTTTCAATTTTTGGAGGAATTGGGATTTTTGTTTTGGTGTGACTGAACCTCAGGGAGAGGCTACCTACGTACCCTTTCGGGATCAAGTCAAACGTAGTTCAGGCAAATAACTTTTTTTGTTTTTTTTTCCTTTTCTTTTTCTTTTGTACTTTTGGGTTCCAAAGAGGGTAATCAAAGAAACGGAACTGGCTCAAAGGGTTTACGAAGGATTGATAGTGTTTGGGGTAGCGGAAAGGAAAGCCTTCGTCATCTCAATTGCACCAAAGCCATCACCCCAGGAAGTCTAGACATAGTACCTTTTTACTGCATCCGCATTGACTGCTGTTTCAGGATCGTTTCCTTCAATGTCTCCTAGATACATTGCTCCTTTTGGCAAAATCTTTCGGATTATGTATGGACCTTTCCAATTGGGAGCAAACTTTCCTTTTGCCCCTTGGTAATGAGGGAGAATGCGTCTGAGCACAAGCCGTCCCACTTCAAAGTTCCTGGGACGTACTTTCTTGTTATATGTGCGGGCCATTCTTTGTTGGTACAACTGCCCGTGGCATACTGCGGTCATCTGTTTTTCATCAATTAGTGACAATTGCTCTAGCCAGGTTTTAACCCATTCACTTTCCTCGATTTCTGCTTCAACGATTATACGAAGCGAAGGGATTTCTACTTCGGCAGGTATGACTGCTTCGGTTCCATAAACCAACAAATATAGGGTGGCTCCGATTGATGTACGCACTATGATGCGATATCCGAGTAACGCAAAAGGCAGCTTTTCATGCCATTGTCTCGAGTTTTGAATCATCTTTCTCAAAATCTTCTTAATGTTTTTATTTGTTGCTTCGACGGCACCATTAGCTTTTGGCTGATAAGGGGTAGAGTTTATGTGAGTTATCTTGAATTGTTCACATACCTCTCCCATCAAACGAGTATTCAAGTTTGTTGCATTGTCGGTAATGATAGTTGCAGGAATACCAAAGCGACAAATGAGATTGGAATGTACAAAATCTACCACAACTTTCTTGGTGACTGCCTTGAGAGTGATGGCCTCAACCCTTTTTGTGAAGTAATCAATTGCAACCAATATGAATCTATGCCCATTTGATGCGTTCGGCTTGATTGGCCCAATGACGTCTATACCCCAGGCAACAAACGGCCAAGGTGCTGACATCGGATGAAGCTCC
>MU688293.1:11317-26198 GCA_026770625.1 Nicotiana glauca | reverse complement strand
ATACCAAACCAAATCAAACCAAACCGAGTCGGGTTTTTTAATCGGTTTGGTTTGACTTTTCGGTTTGGTGCGGTTTTTTGGTTCGGTTTGTACACCCCTAGCATCGATCATCAACTCTGGAATAGGAAGTGAGAATTTATCTTTGGGACACGCATTATTGAGGTCCCAAAAGTCAACACATACTCGAATCTGTCCATTCTTCTTCCTTACATGGACAATACTTGAAACCCATGTTGGGTATTTAACTTCCCGAACAAATCCAGCTTCAATGAGTTTGTTAACTTCAGTTTTAATTAGGGGAACCAAGTCCGACATAAAATGCCTTTGAGCTTGTTTAACAGGGTGAGCACCATTTTTGACTGCAAAGTGATGGACTGCTACTTTCAGGTCTAAGCCAGGAATCTCTTTGTAACTCCAAGCAAAGACATCCCTGAACTCTTTGATTAACTCAATATAAGTGCTCTCTTCATCAACTTCTAGTAAAGCACTTAGGTAGGTGGATCTTGGTTCTTCATTGGTACCAAGGTTAACTTCTTTTAAGGCATCAACTGCCGTCTTCACTCCTTCTTCAAGTTCAGGTGGAGCATCTTTCATATATTCATCTTCTTGAGGGTCTCCATCATTAAAGGATATGTGATAACACGGCGAAACATCCTCCAATTCCGCATTATCTTCCATTGAAGATGGAATGCCATTCTCGACTTGTACAGTAACATGATACGAAGAACCCACACATTCTTCGTCTTCATCACGTTCCTTAGTATAGACCACAGTATATGGCTTTATCTTCAGTACTTCTTTACACGAAACCACAAGTTTTGTTTGTCGCCTTATTCTAGAAGGAGCCAAACTTTGGAAATACTTAGAGATCTCCTGGATTTTGGGTGAAACGGGTGTTCTTATACTTTGAAAATTTCTCTGGAACTTGTTCCCCTTCTTTAGTGGACCCAATCTTTCAAACACGGAGGTGCTCCCAGGTGATTTTCCAAGTCGATAAAAAATAGAACGCTTGTTAGAAGCGGCCGATTCATCTTCTACAGTGATATAATTGTTGCTCGCCCTTTTTATTGAGATGCGCACTGGTGACGGTTGCTTGTATCCCAAACCTTCACGTGGTTGCCTCGTTACAGCTTCTGATCGAAGCTTTTCTAACTTTGACGGATCATTGGAATTGTATCCAGCTTTTGCAAATAGCTTGTAAGCGTTAGGGTCAAAACCTTCATCTGTTCGCTTTGTAGGGAGTGCCACATTCTGCAAACAATTTTGGGCTACAAACCCTGCAAGCGGCATTAAGGACGACTTTACTGCCTCAATTCGTTTAACCGGAAGAGTTAACTACTTTAGCATGTTAGCTTGGCGATTAGATGGTTCACCTTCGTCTTTCTTCCTTTAGGGACATATTGGAGCACCGGACTTACTCTTTTGCCATAAAACGTAATATTCCCTTTATAAAATTTGTTCGCATTGGGTTGTATCTCCTTATTAACAGCTTTGGCTTCACCAGTAGTCACCTCTTCTCTTTTAGTTGAGAGCTCTTTATTCTTGATTTTCATTCCATCATCAGCTTTCAGCTCCTTCACGTCACGGTTCTTCAAGTAAAAATTTGCATCAGCGAAGTGTAACTCAGCCTCGATGGATGGCTCATCATCAGCAACTACCGTCTTCTCGACTTCACCCTCGTAGTATTTTAAACATTGATGGTAAGTAGATGGAACTACTTTATTCTCATGTATCCAAGGCCTCTCAAGTAAAATATTGTATGAAGTTTTCGCGTTGACCACATGCAGCCATGCGCTTGACTGCATATCTTCAATAGTGATTCCCAGCCGGATCGCGCCTATGGCTCTTTGCTCCCCTTGGTTGAATCCTTGGATCATCACACGACTTTCTAAGAGTTCGTTCATGGGAATACCAAGTTCTTTCACAGTGTGGATTGGCAAAATGTTCACTGAGGATCCTCTATCAACCAAAATTCGATTTACCCTTTTATCGCGCATATAGCCAACCAGGTACAATGGGCGGTTATGAGGAGTTTCACCTAGCAAAAGATCGTCATTTGTGAACGTTACCTTTTCCTCACAAGCATTAACTTCTTGAGGAGTGGACTCGATGGGATTTTCCGAAGATGGTGCCAATGGTAGGTCATCACTTTTTTCTTCCCCTTTGTCAGCATGGCAACAAGAGGCATCAATGCCTTCATGGGAAATCTTCATGCGGAACCAACTTGTTAAAAACTCCTCCAAGGTCATTGTATTTCGTGGCTTTGGAGAAAGGTGCATCTCCACTTCATATTTCTTCAAATGCCTAACTGGATTCTTTTTCGTTGGTCTTTTTACCATTATCTTCCTTGTTGGTTGTTCCATTGATTCTTTTCGTGGGCTCCTTTTGTGGCGCCTACGACGAGTCACCAATGTCCAACCTTCATCATCATCAGGTTGATCATCTTCAACTTTGTTGTTCACCAGTAATTCTTCATTTTTGATTCCTTTTAAGCTGCATAACTCATCCAGACTGAATGAGCCAAAGGTGATAGAGACTTGGTTCGCGCTTGCTTTCTCATCTTCAAACACGATCTTCTTTTCGTGGGCCAAGTCCATAACTTTGTCCTTGAAGACAAAGCACTTCTTCAGAGGGTGACTTACAAGTAGGTGATATTTGCAGTAATTTGGGTCATTCGTTTTCCCAGCTTCATTTGGTCGCTTCATCTCCGGAAGCTCAATGAGATTTAACTTGAGGTATTCTTCGAAAATGGCTAGCACATCAGAATACAAAAATGGGTATTCTTTCTTTTGCATTTCTTTTAGAGTCAACTTTCCTCTTGGCTTATCTTGAAAAGAAGTGGATTTCATACTCTACTTCTTGCTCACCTTCGTCGTGAACTTCATACGTGACGTATTGACATTCGTAGCTTCTTTGCTTTCGGA
Source organism: Nicotiana glauca (assembly GCA_026770625.1). Classification (NCBI taxonomy): domain Eukaryota; kingdom Viridiplantae; phylum Streptophyta; class Magnoliopsida; order Solanales; family Solanaceae; genus Nicotiana; species Nicotiana glauca. The sequence goes on along the minus strand of MU688293.1, from coordinate 23,274 downwards.
CTTGGGTTTGAACTTGCCCACTTCCTGACTTCTTGCTTGTCATTCACTTTGCGAGGTTCATAGATAGGCAGCCTTTCATTTCTAGCGGAGTCCATGCTCAATTCCATATCATGGGCACGAGTTGCAAGTTCTTCAAATGTGCTAGGCTTGATACCTTGCAAGATGTAGCGCAATCCCCAATGCATGCCTTGGATGCACATCTCTATGCCTGAATCTTCACTAAGCCTGTCTTTGCAATTGAGGCTTGCATTCCTCCAACGATTGATAAAGCCGATAACTAGTTCCCCCTTTCGTTGACGAGTATTTATAAGCTCTATCATACTCATCGTGGGTCTTGTGCTATAAAAGCGAATCAGGAATTCTTGCTCTAGTTGATCCCAGCTATCGATAGATCCAACCTCGAGGCTCGTATACCAGTCAAAAACATTTCCTTTTAGTGAGCGGACAAACTGCTTGATGAGGTAATCTCCATAAGTCCCAGCATTGTTGCACGTCTCTATGAAGTGCGCAACATGTTGCTTTGGTTTACCTTTAGCATCAAACTGTTCAAACTTCAGAGGTTGATAGCCAGCAGACATCTTCAACATACAGATCCTTGCAGTGTACGACTTTGCATATGTAAGGAAGGATTTGGCATCAACTTCATATTTGTTCTTAATGGTTCCTTCGATGAACTAATTCAGTTGATCGATTGGAATCATCCCTTCAGATGAGACAGGGATAGCCTTAGTGGATGTTGCTTGTCTTGGGGGAGAGTCACTCTCTAGAACTTTTGGGAGTTTGTCGGGTGCATGGGTAGATTCTTCTTCCATCAAGATTCTCACCATGTCTATTAGCTTGTCAATTCTAGCCTCTTGATTTTGTATGCATTTGGTCAAGCCAGCGATTGCTTCCGTCAAGTTTGCCAACTGCTCATCCATAGATGAAGTGTTTGTCACCATGGCTTGCATGATTGTCATGGATGACGGAGAGTAGCATGGATTTTCACACAAATTGATCCTTGAATGGCTCACGCTATGTGGTGTAAGTGGGGAGGATCCATCACTTGAAACATCATCATCTTCCTTTACAACAGAGTGCTTGGATCCGGAGAGGTCAAGCAGAGCAAGAGTTTTCTTGATCTTTTCAGCAACATTGCTTCCTCCTTCAGATGCGTTTGTGGAAGATCTTGCTCCTTTTGAGGATGAAGATCCGAAAACAGGGGTTGATACGAACGACACTTGAGGTGCTTGTTGTCCTAAAGAGCTTGCTTTGCTCCTCGTAACTGGTCCGAAGCTTCCAAAGGTAACATCGAGGATGCTTTCCACATCAACATAGAACCTGGAGTTAGCAACCTTGGTCTAAGTTGAATCGGAGTTGATTTTCTTTGAAGCCATTTCAATATTTTTGGACTTTGGTAATTGAAAAGTTGAGATGAGAGGTAGAGCTTGTCCCACTGGACGTGAAAGAATTTGTAGACAATAAATTAGCGTCAAGAAAATAAAATCAAGACCAAAAAATATCGCAACAATCGTAGTATTTGATTCTGAATATTTGAGTGTACAATCTCTATGAATCCTCTGATTCTTCTTTTCAATAGTAAATAAATTCAAGGGCCTTTGAACTTGATCTTGAACATGTATTTATTGCCTCGAACGATGATCTTGTTCTTGAGCTTGAACTTGATTGCTTGAATTTGACCTTAATTTGTTCTTCGTTCTTGAGCTTGAACTTGATTGTTTGAAGCTTGAAACTTGTAGAGAAATTTGCGGTGTTTGATCCACGAGCTATCTCTTGCTTCTTGTTATAACTTCTGGTGTCTTTTCTGAGTTATGAAGACCCCTATTTATAGTTGTGGAAGGGAAGAGTTATGATAAGAACAAACTCTTTCCGACCAATCAAATTGAAGTGTGACATGGTCGCATTTGATTGGCGAGAACATGTCACTTGCACACGTGGTGCGGTTTCATTGGCCTTTTAATATGACTTGGCATGCTTTGTCATTTTGACACGCGGCACAATCCTATTGGCTCTTCCGTTTGACTTGGTGCGCCACATCATTTGACATGTGGCATCAAACTGGGCCTATAGGAAGATGACATCTTGGGTTTAATAAAGTGGGCTTATCATTTGTAGCCCAACTAAATGGGCTAGCCCAATAATATTAGGATTAATCCAATTATATTATCCCAATAAATTTATTTGAACTAATATACCTTGAATTTTAAAATATAGTCCCAATTATTTTACGGATTTAATTTCAATAAAATTTGCATGCCTACACCTACGTTGCATGATGTATATTATACTCCGTATTACTTTATGTTAGTATATGGGGGGGTCAAATTTCGGGTGCGAAAATAATAAAGACAAGAAAAATACATTATAAATTATACTTAGGATATTTTATTTCAAATATATTGGATATTACAATCTCTAAAGAAAATTTAAGAACTAATAATGTAATAATTTTTAATAAAAGAATTTTATATGATGATTAATAATGAAGGGATTATTGTTATACAAGAACTACTTACTTTAAGGGTATTTTAATATTTAAATAGTCTAATCCCCGAATTACTAATGGTGGTATATTTATCTTGACATTTTACCTTGCATAAAATAATATATCAATTCCTGCATAATTTATGCAAGTATTGTTTATAAGAAGATGCAAAATTGCAACCAAATAAGACAAGGTATTGGTCATGCTGAGTTTTGTGAGGAGATTAATTTTTCTCATTCAAGGAATTAAACAAGGTATTAGTTATTTGAATTTAATGAGAAGATTAATTCTCCAATTCAAGCAAGCAAAACAGACTTAAAGAATTAGATGAATCCACATATAATCTTCTCATTAAATTAAAATAACTAATATAATCTTTTTGGGAGAAGCCTAGTGAGGGTTGGGTAAAGGTGAACACTGATGGTGCATCTAGGGAAAATCCGGGGAGGAGTTCAATTGGAGTGTGTGTGAGGAATGAGGCTGGAGACATTGTATATGCACTTGGGAAGGAGATTAATGAGACAACCAATACTGAAGCTGAAGCAAATGCAATTTTGGAGGCATTGAGAATATGTTCTGACCACAGTTACAGAAATGTTTGGCTGCAAACTAATTCTTTGCTGCTAAAAAATATTGTTGAACGTAGGTGGAAGCCTCCTTGGTGTATTGTGGAGCAGATGGAGGAGATATGGCAGCTGATGGGCAGGGGAATTTACAAAATAACACATATTTTCAGGAAATGAAATAAACTAGATGATCACCTTGCAAACTATGACATGGATGTAAGAGGGATTGAATGTTATGGCTTTTGGCAGCTAGATATACAAGGTCGAAGAATTGTGAATGAAGACAAACTCCAATGTCCATATCTACGCGTGAAGGTAGCAAGAAGCTAAGGTTGATGGAGGCAAGGATGAAGGGTGTGAAGAAGTTCTGTGATGAGCATCATGTACAAATCTTAAGGGAGGAGTACATGGTGAGAACAACTTTCTCTAACATGTTTCTTTGTGTTGCAGGACAATGTTTTGTATATATGTCGTGTATTTTGATGGAATATCAAATGGTGGTATTAGTGCTATGCACTCAACCCATTGATAGGAAGTCAAAGGCAGGCATATGTGCAGCTACAACGCAAGGCACTCTGCTGTTCATTTGCAGCAGCAGCAGATGTCACTGGCAAATTTCAGCAGCAATAATTGATCCTATGCTCAGAATTCGAATTGGGCAGTATGGATCAGAGGAAAAAGCTGGACAACACAAGGAGAAATGGGATAAAATGGTTATAGAGCAAATCTGGTTCAAGGGAGGGTCATATTTGAATGGGATTGGAATGAATAAGAGGAGTAAGGTGATGGAGGAGATGCAGGAAATGGAAAGAATAAGGTTGGGCAAGTGGTTTTCAAACAGGATCAATATCCTCAAATCCTTGAGGAGGAGAGGGTGGTCATCGATTTTTTTCACTAACCTTGTGTTCTTTTTTACAGGGAACGATATTATACTCATGCCATGGCACCCATTACGACTTCCATGGGTAGTATTAGCACTTAGTGCTGATTCCCTTGAAGAAGGAGAGGTGACATGCACTAGCATGAGATGGATCTTTTGAAAATTTACAAGAGCAACTATGTGGGCAGTTTTGGTTAGCTATGTCCACTATCATGCACGCAGCAATTTATGGCCAAGATTTTTGGGCAGGAATGCTATACTATGGGACACGAAGCATATGCAGATTCACAATTCAGCATCCCAGGGATCAAAACATGTAAAAAGGCCATTCAAAAAGATAGTAAAAAAGATGGAAATGGGCAGTTATAGCTGCAATCTCTGGAATGCAGCAGACTTTCATTCTGTGCTGATGGATTCTGATGGCCTGAAGATCATTAGCAGATCAATTCATACAGGGAGTCAGACAAACATCGAGGGAAGAAACAACACACATGTGGAGGCAACTTCACACATCCATCAGGATCAAATCCATTTGGAAGAGATCTTGAGGATGAATTTTATCACTAACATAGTTTCCTCTTTTGCAGGTTTCATTACTGTGGCTATACCTCATCTTATGGGGAACCTGCTATTGATGGTATTAGTACATAGTACTCAATCCAATGCAGGGGAACTATGGATGAGCATAAGTATAGTAGCATCTACATGGGGGAGCAAAAATATGGGCCAAACTCATCTGCACTTCTATACATGCAGAATGTTGTGGCCAAGATATCTGGGCAGTTGTGATGTACGATGGAACTTGAGCCATATGCAGAATCACGATGCACCAACCCAGGAATCAGTACACAAAGAACACATAGTCCAAATGATAATCATCAAGCTAGAAATGGAGCTCAAAAACGTCACCTCATAGCTGATTCTGTTATGGCAATCCACAAGCATTTTTTGGCTACAATTTTTGGATAAAGCTAAAGCATATCGGGCTGGGATTTCAGCAGGTCAACACAGCGTAACATATCAAAAACACTCTCAAGGGAGGGAAACAACAAAAAGGAAAAGGAGGATAAGTGAAAAAGAGAATAGAAAGGAGGCACGCGGTCACCTGGGAGCAAATATTATGCAACTCCTGTACAGGTACATTTGGAGATTGTGTTACATGGAACACATGAGGAATTGGATCAATAATGGAGCAACTATAGGATTGGTACATCACCAAGGAGGAGAAGAACACATCATGATCGTAGGAACAAAGTTAGTCTTCCATGATAGAATTAGCAGTGGTAGTAGATATATCATATTTGATTTTGGTAGAACTCATCATGTGATACTAATGTTGAGTACTATGCTCAATATTGGTAATAGGTTTTATGTAGCTTTCAAATTTTATGCTTTTCATTTTGTTAGACCTCCGGACAAACTATTTTTTTTTTTTGAATTTCTTATATATATAAAAAACTAGACCTAGGCTCTGCCTAGTGGATTAAAAAAAATTCAGTTATATTAGATGAATTAGTTTAGTCCAAATGATTGTTAACCTACATTATCACCGTTTTTAAGAGTTTAGCTTAGATAAGTTAGGGCAAAATATATTAAATCACCCCTAACTTGACTCAAATTATAAATATTCTCCTCGAACTATGTTCGGTCTTAATTACCCCCTTAACTTGGCCTTTTGAGAGACATTACCCCCTAGATTCTGATGTGACAAAAAAATGATAAAAAATATGGGTGCACTCACCTGTCACTTGGATTTTTCTGTCTGTGTGATATTTTTTTGAAAAATAAAATATCTTTTTTACCTTTTTAAGAATATTACTTTTTATTTCATTTTTTAGAATATAATTTATAATAAAACTTGGATATAACTACATTATTTAGGCTAAATATTTTTATTTGGTCAAAAATAATAAAGTTTTAGTTAATCTTTTTTTGAATGTGAGCTGAAAATAATGATTTATGCAATTGAAATAAATATTCATGGCATCTAAAAAGTTATAAAAAATACATATTTTGAAATTAACTATTTTGGCTATAATTTTTTATATAGCTCTAAGTTACGGTGCTCTAATTTTTTTTATTTATTTTTTTACAGATTTTACCTAAAACGGTAAAAATATATAGTTGAAATAAATAGTCATTGCATCAAAAGAAGAAATAAAAAGAGTGTACAATTGCAAGAAATTACAAGTGCAACTGTAGGCTATTTTTATTTCTCTTTTTGATTCAATGACTATTTATTTCAACTATATATTTTTTATAACTTTTTAGATGCTTTGACTACAACAATAACAACAACAACCCAGTATAATCCCACTTAGTGGGGTCTGGGGAGGGTAGTGTGTACGCAGACCTTACCCCTACCCTGGGGTAGAGAGACTGTTTCCAAATAGACCCCCGACATCCTTCCCTCCAAGAACTTCCCACCTTGCTCTTGGGGAAACTCAAACTCACAACCTCTTGGTTGGAAGTGGGGGTTGCTTACCATTAGAGCAACCCCTCTTTGACTATTTATTTCAATTTTATAAATCTTAATTTTCATGTCAAATTCAAGAAAAGATTAACTAATACTTTATTAGTTTTGGCCAAATAAAAATATTTAGCCTAAATAATGTAGTTATATCCAAATTTTATAATAAATTTTATTCCAAAAAAATTATCTAAAAATGTGATATTCTTAAAAAGGTAAAAATATCTTTTATTTTAAAAAAACGGTCACACAGATCAAAAAATTCACGTGGCAGGCGAGTGCACCCACACTTTTTGCCACATCAGCATCTAGGGGGTAATGACTGTCAAAATGCCAAATTCATGGGGTAATTAAAACCGGGCATAGTTTGGGAAGGATACTAATAATCCGAGCCAAATTTAGAGGTGATTTAATATATTTTGCCGATAAGTTAGTGACGATTGCATTAGCAGTTTTGGAGAAACAACAAAATGTAGCTCATCTGTAGAAATACTTTTTGATAAAAAATACACTTAGAAATATTTTTTTACAACTTGACCAAAATTTAATTGCTGGTAAGAAGTATTTTTCAAATTAATTAGTCAAAGATAAATAAATTCCCACCAAAAATATTTTTGAGAAAAGAAAAAACACAATAAAAGATTGGCCAAATAGACTCTAGAATGAACTGGTAAAATCACCAAGTTCATCTTTAGCTATTCAAGTTGTCTTGTGCATTTCATCAAACACTTGCTATGCATTCATACATACGACATGTTTTGAGAAATTCCAAATAAACCTAAGATTGCTTGCTTCAGAACAACTGATCAACATCTAGTAAGTAGAACAAAGAAGGACCTATTTTTTGTCCTTCGGTGGTTTGTGGTACGCTAGTATGGCGTAAATCGTTTGGACAAATGTGAGTAAGAAAACAAGGGTAAGGTATTGTCCAAACTGTGTAACCCAAGGAGGGCGATAATAGCTGTTGATTTGGACTTTTACAAGGTTGAGACTAGTATCATCTCTTTCATTGGAGGCCAGGTTTTTAAGAATTTTTGGTAATTTTTCTGTATATTTGCGGTTTCCTTTTATGATCCCACCTAATGCAAGGAGCTTCACATCTTCAGATGTGCGAATAAGATCACACATAAATTGCAAATAGGAGCTCACCTCGCGTCGACTGGGGTCGAATTTTTGACTAATTTCATATCGTTTGAGATTTTTCAGAAGGAGTTGAGTATGTGATCCTACAAATAATGGAGGCAAAGAAAGATGAGGGTAAAATAAATAGCTTTTGAACCTAATCCCTCTTATCCCTTCTGTTTTTATGACCCTAAAGTGAATCCCTGATTGTTTCAATTTTGTAGCATTCTTTACCTTCGGCTTCATCTCTGCACTAGTGTGGCGGCGCACGCCGTTATCATTATCACCAATATCAGTATCATAATCGTCGTCGTCATCATCTTCTTCGTCTTTGTCTTCGTTTTCTTTCTGAGCTATAATTCTTATGCCTCTACCACGAGGACCGCTGCCTCCAGCTTCCAAGTCACATTTATCTCTTCTTTGATCTTCTTTTCCTCCTCCTTCTCCATCATCATCATCATCATCATCACCATCATCATCGTCATCGTCATCTTCTTCATCTTCTTTCGGGGGATCAGTTTCTGGTCCAAGAAGTAGTAAATGGAGGGCATGGAGCACATCACAACTTTGATGCTGCAGCTGATACATCCAAATTTGCTTCAATTTTCGTCCAATTCCTCGTAAAAAAGGATTTGATGGTATACGAATTAGGCGTTGTCTTTCTAGCACCGGTGAAATCAGAACCTGAAAGAGAGTCATCTTAGCCAGATCTGAAGTAGGCGGCTCCCACTTGCCATCTTTAATCAAATTTTGGAAATGTTTTTGCTGTAGTAGTTGTCGGAGTACCACCAGAGGAATCTGGTTTCCGACATGAAACATAGACGCGACGCATTTATGCTTGTTCAAACCGCTACTAGTACTATGTTGCTTTAGCCCCAAATGGTTGTCGTGAACTCCGAGCAAAGAAAATGAAAGTTGAAGAAAGAAGCAACCATCTTTAATCATCATCCAACGGAATTGCTGTCCTGGAATTTTAGTCAATTTAGGATCGATGAAGTCATATGAATCTCTTGCTTCTTTTTCGACTTCTCTAATTGCAGACATGTAGATCTCGGTAGTAGTTGCTTTACTACTGTCTTGGTTAGATCTAACTACATGCTGCCAAGACTCGTCCTTGGCGGTCTGTATTTGGACGTCGTCTTGTCCAAATACAGGACCAAATCTAATGAAAGGAGCCTTATTGTCGAGCTCCAGAGACCTGCATATTCGCCGGGTTGAATAATTTTTGGTTCGATCATCTGCTGTTATGATCCTACTTGTTCTTGGTTTCTTCTGCTGCGCCTTTGACGACATAAATATCAGCAGAAATAGAGATTTTAGACGCAATAGAAAGAAATGATGTAACCAAAATGGTAGATTTTTTTCTCTCAAAAATTGAAGAAAATTCAAAGTTATGTTTCTGGAAACAAAAGCAGAAGTGGGTCTAAGGAGCCTGTTTGAAATAATCTATTTGAAAGTATTAAATCACTTTACTTTATGATTTTAAATTTTGTCTGACACTTTAATGAATTTACTTGTCGTTTTCCGCAATTCAAATTTCACCCAAAAAAAGCATTTCCATCTAATTCTAGTCTTTCCTTTCTTCACCAATTCACCTAAAAGGTAATGGGCGTTTGGATATAAGAATTGTTAAATTTGAAAAAAAAAGTAGTATTTCTTTCCAAGTTGAAAATGGTATTTGAAAATTGATTTTGTGTTTGGATATGAATACAAATTGGAATTATTTTAAATTTTTATGAATGATTCAAGTAATAAATTGTGAAAATAACTTTTGGGAGTTTTTCGAATTCCGAAAATCAACTTCAAGTTGGTTTTGAAAATTTCGTGGTCACACGCTGATTCCAGAAAAAAATTAAAATAAAATTTTAAAAAAAGTGAATAATTTTTATGTCCAAACGAGCCCCTAAACTAAGAATAGGTACCCTCCTTGTTTTAATTTAACAAACTTAGGGGTCGTTTGGTCAGGTATATAAGAATAATACTAATATGGTATATTAGTAATATTGAGATTAGTAATGCTGAGATTAATTATGTTTGGATTATTTCTTATCAATTATTTGGTTTGATACACTAAAAAGTAACATGCATTGCATAGGGGTGTATTCATGCTTTCTCAAATCCATTTAACATATGTATCAATTAATATGAGTATCATGGTAAATTATGAAATTCATTTATTATTTTTAAGGGGCGTGCAAAGGTTATAGTGGACAAATAAAAGTGAACGAAGTGACTACGTACAATACAAATTAATAGTAGGAGTATTAATGTAAGGACACACTATCACTACAACAACAATAATAACAACCCAGGTGACACACTATCACTAGAAAGCTAAAAATGTGAATGAAAATTAGGAAACATGACACAACCTTAGGGTTTTTGTATTATCTCTCAGATTAAAAATAAAAAAAACATACGAGTGCAAATAGAATTATTTCATTAAGGAGTAATAAATTGTGATATAGTACCAAGTTGTGGAATCATTTGCCTACTGATTTTTTAAAGTAGAAGACACAAATCGAACAAGTGGATGGATGGGGACCAGACTTGTATATTTTTATTCAAAATGCCTTATTTAAGAAATAACTTTTAGTTAAAAATTACTTTTAAAATTAGTTGTTTATTTCTACACAAATTTTAAATTTTAAGAGTTATTTTATTAGTAAATCTTTTAGATTGAAAAATAATCAAATATACCACATCTACTGTCTCCATTTAGTTTTGGCAAATAAAATATGCAGAACTTTGAACCCGTGAATAACACGTCACTTTGAACACCCTAAACCATTGACTGTCTAACTCAACTATGTTAAGAATAAGGATGTACAAACCGAACCGAAAAATCGCACTAAACCGAAAAGTCAAACCAAACTGATTAAAAACCCGACTTGGTTTGGTTTGATATCGAGTAAAAGAATATGAACCAACCCGACATATAAATATATAATTTTTATATATATTTTTTTTAGATTTTATATAATTTTTTCTTTAAAAATGTCTAGAAATATTTGGAATTCTCTTGAGGGATATAAATTTTAATATAATATGAAGTGCTCCATATTTATTGACCTTAAATAATGGGTTGTATGATCACTTTCTTATCAAGTGTTACTGAAATACGTTTATCTCTTTGTTCTTCCATATTCATATCATATCTTAAGATCTATTAAATTCTTATATCTTTTTCGAATGTGAAGTGATTATTAATATTTAGGTATCATATTGATTTTTATGTTTAATTACTAAATTCGATTAATCTGAAAGTGTATGTCAACGAAAAATTATTTTCAAGCAACTAAAAAATAATTATTATGTGTTACTAATAGAATTCTCCCATAAAGAATATTTTAATCGATAATATGTTTGTCAAATATTTAACAAAGTAAGATTGAAAAAATATGTAAGTAATAAAAAATCCGAAAAATCCGACAAAATCGAACCAATCCAAACCGATATAGTTGGGTTGGTTCGATTTTGATAAAAATCAAACCAACCTGATATATGTACACTCTTAACTTATGAGTATTCAAAATATAATATATAATCATATAAAATAATATTTAATTTATATACACAATATAATTTTTCGATGTTGGGTGTACGTTTAACCACCCTTTGCATAGGGTGGCTACACCATAAGATGAGATATCCACAATTAAGTTTGGAATAAAGTTTAGACTATATTTGATTGACAAAATACATTTATCTTAGGATAAATGTATATTTTAACCAAATATAATAGTATAAATTTATAGCCCGTTTGGCCAAGCTGCAAAAATCAGCTTATTTTGAGAAGTATTTTTTTTTTCAAAATTGTCTTTCTCAAAAGTACTTTTGGTGAGAAGCAAGTTGTGTTTGGCTAATTAGTTTGAAAAACACTTCTGAGCAGCAATTATTGTTTGACCAAGCTTTAAAAAATTACTTTTAAGTGTATTTTTCTCAAAAGTGCTTCTAAAAAAAGTGCTTTTGGAGAGAAACTATTTTTTTCTGCTTCTCCAAAACTGCTTCTGCTTCTCCTCAAAAATACTTTTTTTACTTCTAGAAGTTTGGCCAAACAACTCAATTTTTGGCCAAAAGTGCCTTTGACAAAAAAAAAAATTTTTGGCCAAAAATAAGATTGGCCAAACATGTTTTTAGTAAGTCAAACCAAATAATCCATCCGTTTTAATTTATGTGAATCTATTTGACTGAAAGATTCCTGCCTACCAAACGACGCCTAAGACCTAAGACTTTTCTTCTTTAGTCGAATGACAACACGAGGTAGATTAACGAATGAAAGAGGGTTGTATACTAGAACTGGATCTACCTTTTGCTACAGTACACGTCGGCTAGCTTATGGTGCCTCCGGAAGTCTCTCTCTAAACAGGTGAGTCCTATTCTTATCAAGTAGTTGTCTATTATTTTTGCCATTTTTCCGTTTATTGTGGGGTG
>MU688293.1:0-10370 GCA_026770625.1 Nicotiana glauca | reverse complement strand
GGGGGGGTGTTCTTTCCGTCGCAAGAGGGGTTATTAGCGTGTGTATATCTTGGTTGGTATCGTCAGTGCCCAGCACCCCGGTGTACCAAGTTCGCTATGCTCGAGGTCCGCGGAAGGGTAGGATTGCAAGTGTCCAGCACCCAATTCAGTGCCTCGCACCCAATATAGCGCCCAAATTCAGTGCCTCGCACCCAATTTCATCGCAGGAGGGGTTATTAGCGTGTGTATATCTTGGGTGCTATACTCAGTGCCGGCAACTGATGCACTAAGCTCCGTTGTGCGCAACATCAGGGAAAGGCCGTATTACAAGTGCCCAGCACCCAATATAGCATCCAAATTCAATGCTATGTTGGGTGCGGCGCAATCACTATGCCAATCCGTTTTTTGTAAGTATGGTAATATTATGGAATTAATTAACCTAGTTTTGGGTACTTAGGATTGCTTCTTTATTCTCTGTATAGGGCATACTATCAATGAAAAAGGCAAAGCGGTTTTTCTCTCCACTAGCCGTGCCTCTTTAATTTAGCAGGATTTGAACTTAATTTCATAATAACAACTTCAAGCGCTAATAGTTGGATTCTAAATTTATTACCCTCTCCGTCTCAATTTACACGGCACCCTTTGACTTAACACATAGTTTAAGAAAGAAAGTAAAAAAAAAAGAGCTTTTGAAATTTTTTTGTCGAAAACAATCCTTAAACATTTGTGTGGTTAGAAATCATCTTATTAAGGGTAAAATGGAGATTTTAACGTTAATTTATTTCTAAATAGAATTGTGACATTCGGGACAAATTAAAAAGGAAAGAGTGCCACATAAATTGGGACAAAGGGAGTAACACCATGTATGACAATCCTACAGGTTCTGCGGAATCCGTATGTTGCCTTCTAGCTCTGCCCTGCTAGGCCATGGCGAAAGTCGCGCTCCTCCTCGCTATCAAAAAGCTTAGGCTATTGATTTTGGCTGAAGAAACCGAAAGAATCGGAGCAGACAGAGAAATCAGTGATGTAGTTCAATCTCTGGAGATTTTCTTACAAGATTTAACAGCAGATGATCAAATGCCCAGCGACAGCGCGAGGGAAATTGAAGAACTCGTTTATCGCGTGGAATATATGGTCGAAAATTTGGCATCCAAGTCTGGCAGATCTTTTGTGAAGCAATTTCCTCTGTGTAGCGGACATGGTGCCGCTGTCAAGAAACAAGACAGGTCAGAGTTTACGAAATTGTGTACCACGATCAAGCGTCTTCTTTCAGAGAATGTCTTGCAGCTCTCCTCCAATGTTAATGTGGATAGCAGCTGCAGCAGCTGGGACAATTGTTGTAAAAAATGGAAGCAAATCTTTGTCAATGAACTCGGTGGCGAAGCTGTTGGGATTGAGGAAGAGAAGGAGCTGATTTTACGAGCTTTGTTTGATAAATCAGAGGGCTACGAACACAGGTTTGAAGTAATTCCCATATGGGGCCCTAGTGGCACAGGAAAGAGTACTCTTGCTCATGCAATATACAATGACCCTAGGGTTGTCCAAGAGTTCCGCAAGCACCGAATCATTATTACTGTATCTGATAGCTTCAATTTCAAACGTGAATATTCGTCTGTCCTCACACGCTTTGTGGGTTCTACGACAGATTACGAGGATTCGACAACAGATACTCTCGCAGAAAAGATCCGTGAACAACTGGAGGAGGACGAGTCCAGGAAGGAGTTCAGGAAGGAGTCCAGGAGCTTGATTCTTCTGGAAGATGTACGCTCACTTGAGGATTGGCAGCGGCTACGTCGGGCTGTGGGAGCTAAAGGTAGCAGAATACTTGTGACAACGCGAGCAAAAGAAGCAGCGGAGGGTATGAATCAGGTGCCTTACGTACATAGAAAGAGACCTTTAACAGAAGAATACAGCTTGGAGTTGCTTAAAAGGACAGCATGGCCGAAAATGGATCCAGGTAAAATATGTTACATAACGAAAAGAGCTGAAAGCACGATAAGCAATAATGTTCTAACGTTCTTTTGTTTGATAATTACCAAATCTTTAAGTAATGCGCTTGTTCTATTAAAGGATAACTATATAACTCAATTACAGTTAGTATCAGTGAAAAAAGGGGTATTCATCTTTAAGGTTCTTAGCACTGAACCCGTTGTAAATTAAAAAAATTATGGGTTTGTATATACTATTTGCTGTAATAATAGTAGATTTTTTACACATAAATATATGCTCCACGCAAAAAGTATTGGGTTCAAATGGAACCCGGTACTGCAACGCTGTATCCGCTCCTGATTCTGTAACATATCCTCTTTATTTATTACAGGAGCTGAAATCAGAAAAGAGATGGCGACAAGAGGTTTGGAAATGGTGAAAAAGTGTGAAGGTTTACCAGGGGCAGTTATAGAACTTGCAAAATTAGTAGCAGGTAAGGATGCAAGTGAGTGGGAGATCGTGCTGAAAAATGCGAGATCGGATCTATCTCAAGTTATGACTCCGAGTTATGATGAGTTGTCCGATCATTTGAAACTTTGTTTTCTCTACTTGGGCCATTTTAGGGAAGATCCAGAGGTAGAACCAGAGAAATTATGTCATTTGTGGACAATTGAAAGCTTGATATCGCCACAAGAATGTGGAAGTACAATGACACTCTTGGACTTGACAGAGGAGAATTTGAAGGTTCTAGCGCAAAAGGGAATGATAGACGTGGAAAAGAGAATAGCGCTCAAGTCTTGCCGCGTAGTTGGATTAATGGGAGATCTGTGCCTCTCAAAAGCAGAAGAGAGAGACCTTTTGAAAGTCATGGATTTACGAACTGAAGATAATCCGCCTTCATTTTACTTTAGCAGAACACGGGGTCTTGTCATTTATCTAGGAAAGTATAAATCTCAAGTCAATCCCCAATACAGAAACCTTCGGAGTCTTCGAATTATTGAGACAAATGATCATCAACGATTAGAGGAGCTTGTATGGCCGCTTGTTTTATCGGATGTTAAGCAACTTCGCGCGCTCAGAATTCTTGATTTCGACAGGATAGACTTTCGAGAGAAAGGGAGGGAACTACCCGAATTTATTTTTGCTCTACCTTTGTTAAGATATTTAAGTTTCAAAGGATGTTTCCTAGAGGTGTTGCCATCATCTATAAGCAACTTGTCACACCTACAAGTCCTTGATTTGAGAATTGATGATTTATGCAAGATTATCATCCCGAATGTGTTGCGGAAGATGAGAAGGCTGCAACATCTTTATCTTCCGAAAACATTTCAAATGATAATTAAGGGAGAAAAACTTCGATTTGATGGATTGACAGAGCTTCAGACACTAAAGAACTTCACCTCCGATGTATGTGAAATCGCAGATCTCTTCAAATTGACCAAACTCCGGTACCTAGATGTGAAAGTTGAAGGAAATCTTGACGACCTTAAGTCAATAACCAGCCCCATGAAAACTGCTCCAGAAAGATGGTCTCATTCCTCCATCGAGATAAAAAAGTTCGACTGTTATACAGAAAAAAGGCATAAAGTTTTTAGGCAACTAATGGAGTCGGGGATTCCACCTAAATTTTCCTTCGAGGGTCACCTTTACCAGCTGCCACCATACAATCTGATCTCTGAAAGATTCACAGAGATGGTCCTTATTAACACTCAACTTTGCGAAGATCCGATGGCAACTTTAGAGAAGCTTCCCAATCTAAGGCTTCTAGTACTCAAAGATGATGCTTTTCTAGTTAAAGAGATTATATGTTCTGCTGAAGGTTTCCCTCAACTCGAACTTTTAGAACTCTCTGGTTTGTTCGTCTTGGAGAAATGTAGGGCGGGAGATAAGGCGATGCCCCGGCTTTCTCATCTCAGTATTGAAAACTGTGAGAAAGTAGAATTGCTCCCAGATGGTTCAGAATTTCATCCTGTCTTCAAAGATTTCTTGAGCAGAAATATACCTTAAACTTTAACATAACTGTGTTTGTTCATGAATTAAATTTGAATTCTGTAAGATAGACCCTTGTGGTCCGGCCCTTCCTCGGACCCCGCGCATAGCGGGAGCTTAGTGCACCGGGCTGCCCTTTTCTGTAAGAATTTGCATTGATCTGAGGGTCTATTGGAAACATGCTCTCTATCTCCACAAGGTAGCGATAAGTCTGCGTACACAGTACCCTCCCCAGACCCCACTATATGGGATTATATTGGGTTTGTCGTTGTTGTTGTTGTAAGAACTTGAATTATTGAAATTTGGTAGGCGTTTGGACATAAAAATTGTAGTATTTGAAAAAAAGTAGTATTTGGAGTTAAGTTTGAAAAATAATATTTGATATTTGAAATTATGTTTGGATATACATTTCACTTGAGAAAATCTTGCAGCTTCGTGAGTAGGGAAAGAGAAGTTTTCTAAAATTTCTAAGGCCCCGTTTGGCCATAAGTTTTGCCAAAATAAATTTGAGATTTATTTTCAAAACTCATATTTGGCCATAAATTTTGCTCATATTTTGGCTAAATTTCAAATCCCAAAATCAGCTATTGAGCTGAATTTGGGCCAAAATCCCAAAACTTGGGAATTATATACATGTTTTTTCAAAATAAAGTTGGAAAATATGTTTTGAAAACGTATGTCCAAATACATTTTCATCTTCAAACCAGACTTCACCAAAATCAGATTTTTTAAAATAAATTTGGGATCTATGGCCAAACGCTAACTAAAAAAGTGGTAAAAAACTCATTTTTGAAAAATTTCAAAAAACTTGCAAAACTTCATAGACAAAGGATTTGTGAGAGATATGTACAACAACAATAACAACGCAGTGGAAGCCCACAAGTGGGGTTTAGAGAGGGTAATATGTATGCAGACCTTACCCCTACTATGGGGAGGTAGAAAGGCTGTATCCGAAATACCTTCGGCTCGAGAGGAAGAATAGAAACAGGTAAATATCAACAAGAAGCAAGGAAAATAAAACCAACAATGTATGAACCGGAAAAATAGATGGAAGAAAGCAATGGCAATATCCAAGCAGAAACAACGATAAGGTACTAGAAAACCGAAGCGGAATTCGTGTGAGATGTGTAAATAAAAAATTTCCTTGCTCTAAGTTTTGACTGGTGTCTATCCAGTGGTTGAAACTTCAAGTTTTCCTAAGTTTGTGAATTCATTTCTATTAATTATTCTGTTCCAGTGGCAAGATAATGTATAGTAACTTTAGGAACAATGCATATACAAGGTTTAAATTTTCAAAAGGAATTTCTAAAAGTTTTACCTCCATAGAAGTTTCCTTTGAAATGGTAAGTAAAGTTGATTTTGGTGGGGAGTCTTGGAACAACGGTAAAATCATTTCCGTGTGACCAATAGGTCATGTGTTTTTTTGAAACGGCCAAGGTTCATAATTTTTTTTTATAAGTTTAGTCACTTGAAAATAACTCCAGACATATATGATTAAAGTTTACAAAATTTGCGTCTAAAATTATAAAATTTTATCTAAAATTTAGCGTATATTGTTTGTGCAAGCCAACTTAAGAGATTTATGGTTGAACTCTATATATTTATGCCTAAAAAATTTTAAATGAAAGATTATGCTTTTTTTATTTTCTAAGTCCCACTAGCAGATGGTGAAATACTCGGAAGAGTATGGAGGCAGATAAACTACAATATACTATTTAATAATTTCCATCTAAGAGACTATGCATTCGTTGATATTGCCTTCCTAACAATATAACTTCATTGAACTTTATATATAGTAGGCATTTTACATCTAGGTCAGGTTTATCTTTAAGAATCTTTATACAAATAGTACTTATTTTTTCTAATCGGTATATATATATATACGATTATACACGTACAGTGGCGGAGCCACATGCATCCAAGGGGTGTCAACCAACACCCCTTCGTCAAAAATTTACACTGTTTAGCTTGGTAATTTTTAAAAAAATATGTATATATACTATATAATGACACCTCTTGACTTCTTGGTGAGTTTGTTTTTTTATATTTTGACTCCCCTTAATGAAAATTCTGGCTCCGCCACTGTACACGTATTATATCTGCATTATATATTTCTTATACATTTGTCGACTATTTTTAATTTAAGTGGTTGGGTAATAGGTTATTTGAGTTAATTCTTCTTTATCTAAACAATTACTTTATATCTTTATTAGTCGTATAAAGTCATCCTAAACCCGAGGTTAGAGGGTAAAACCATAAAATAGGTGGTGTGAGCTCCACATCTTTCACGACAGGGTGAGCATCAAACTCTCTTTGTCGGTTAACCTAAAATCATAATGGGGTTTAGGGAGGGTACCGTATAGGTAGACCTTACCCTTATCGTAGAAAGATAGAGACTGTTTTCGATATACCCTCAGCTCAAGAAAGATAAAAAAATAACAAAAACAAGTAATATCCATAAATAGACCAGAAAGATAGTAACAATACTTTCGAAGCCCGAAAAATAGACGGAAAGAAGCCCTAGCTATGGGTGTTCATCGATTGGTACAGTACGATATTTAGACATTTTGGTTCGGTATTTTCGGCATTCAGTTTCTTAAAATGCTATACCAATACCGTACCTAATTAAATTCGGTATGATTCAGTTTTCCTCCTTTCGATTTCGGTTTATTTGGTTCGGTAACTTCGATTTATTCGGTTTGAATACTAAATAGTACATAGAGCCATAGACGGTAATATTCTTAATTAAAGTATTCGAAAGTACAAAACTATAGCGTTTGTTGACAAAAGTTTTGCTCATAACAAGCAAATACCACCTAAAGAGACAAAACTGTACATAAAAGAATAAATTTGATCATCAGAAATGTCTTGTTACTTGCTTAGAGTTAATTGATGAACTTAGAGAATAGAGGAAAGTAAAAATTTAGATTTCTTATATTTATGTTATAACTAATAATATGTGTCACACATCCTTTTCACACACCCGAGGGGGTATATAAGGGAGTTTTTCCAATTAAAGTGACATTATTCGAAATGAGATTATTTATTCAATTTTTTAGAGTCGCCGCTTGGAATATTTTAATTGGTGTCCCAAGCCATCGATTTATTTTAAATCTCAAATCGAGGAAATTCGATTTTTCTTTTGAAGTCTGCGAGCCAGAAATTCTAAGTAAGGAATTATGTTAACCCGGGAGAAGGTGTTAGCCATTCCCGGGTTCCATGGTTCTAGCATGGTCGTTTAAACTATTATAATTGGCCTATTATTCGATTTATTACATGTTTTTAAACCTATTGTGTATTTTTAACTTATTAACCGCTTTTAATTATTATTTTTAAAATGCTTTTTAGGAAGATTCAACGTTATTAAAACATGTCTTGAACCGCACCACATGAAATGCATCCGCGGTTCGCGACACATTCTATTTAATATCGTTAAGAAATGAATTTGGGTCACATGAAATGCACCCGAAAAAAGAAAATCAATTTAAATAACGCGCCTAAGGCAACTACGAAAGTTCAAATTAATAACTAAGTTTGCGAGGGCCATGGATAGTCTAATTGATGGCACACCCCTATTTTAAGAAGTTAGTAACAATTATACGAGGGCCATGAGTTATGTACTGAAATGGCACACCTCAAGTCTATTTTTTGAAAGGATGTTTGAACTAATCTTTTGAGGGCCATAGATTATAGCTTGCTTAATATGGCACGCCTCAAGTCTAGTTATTCGAATGATTTCTTAGTTTAGAATTATGAGGGCCATAAACTATTGGTGTTATTTAATATGGCACACCTCTATCTAAGTAAAAGAATTATTTTAAAACAACACAATTTGAAACTATTGTTTGCATAACTATTAGTTATATGGGAGCGTTGGGCTTTCAGCTGTTTGGACCAAGCCTGTTATAGACAAGGCCAACAATGCGGTTAAATAAGGAACTGGGTTCGAAAGACAGACCCAAACACGATAAGGCCTATGATTCCTATTTACAAGCGGCCTCAAGGTCTAAGCCCAAAGAAAAATCCCAAATCTCTCGAAAAATAGGGGCTGGGGAATGCAGGACTCGAGATCGAGTCCATACAGCACATAAATAGCATTTGAAACTCAAGGATATCAACATGAGCCTGATTGGCTTTCAACAATACACAACACCATGATATAAGAGGAAAAACATACTTTAAATGGCCTAAGAGCAATATTATTCTGAATCGAATTGCACTAGTGACATGAGAAACGAAGTTGTACAACATTCATATTTAATTCAGTTTCAAGCCAACCTATAGACCATTATATGAAGTTTAAATCTCAACTAGACCTTTTTTGACACACACAATAGCAACAAAAACCCCATGAGATTGTCATATGACAAACCTGAATCTAAACATCAAGTCAACTTTAAAATACTCAAACACAGACTAAGAGTAATTCAACATAGGGTTTAACCCTTACTGCAAATAACCTAGAGCATTTCCCCCACCCATAGCAAGTTTAAACCAAAGTACCAACTAACAAGGGACCCAGAGAACTTAATTTTAGCTTAACAATAGGACGCCACATCCATAACATGAAACAGACAAACAAAATGCACCTAAAACTAAAATATTACAAGCTATGAATGAGATTGAAGAATAAAGAAGTAAAATTCAACAAAGACACTGATGTTCATCATATATCTACGTTCAATTTGCATGTGTTACATCTGATATGTTATCCATGGTCCAAAAGATACCTGGAAGTCAAGAGAAAAACAAGGAGAATGAAGAATTAGCAACAGCAGCAGAATCAGCTCAACAACTCAGCAAAACTAACTTCTTTCAAACCAAATTAAATCCAGATGAGCCTAGCTCTTTGGAGCTTTTTAAAAATTCTGACTATCAGGGAACTCAAAGAACAAAACCAAATAATTTCAAACAATTTTCAGTATTCCGAGTCTAAAAGAAGGCTCAGCCTTTTTTTAAGTTTTTTCAATCTTGTAATCTCCAAAATCTGCCTTGACAATGAAGGAAAACAAGCTTTTCATAGAGAGCCTTTAGGGCAACAGAAATGCTTTCAAATTTTAGCAATTACTCCTTCCCCAATTTTTATTTTTTCAATTTATACCCTGATTTTTAGTTCTATTTGTTAAAACTAACCCCAACCCCACCTTCCTAGCAGCTTCCTAGGCAATTATAAGAGATTCCCTCTATCCCTTTCCCTAAACTACCTTTTAAAACTCTATTATTTACCCTCAGAAAATCACCAGGGTCAAATTTGACCCAAGACCAAAGCCAAAAAATGAACGGGCTTCTTGAAACGGTCAGAGACGACCAAAATCCCACAACTAAAACTTAAGTCAACCAAAAGGGCATTGAAGCTCAAGCTCTAACCCAGGTTAAACTAAGGGTAAATTGAAAGAAAAGAAAGAAGAAAAGAGCTAGAACGAAAGAAAAAGAAATCTTTTTCAACAAACACTTTAATAAGCTAAGTATTAGTTCAAAATTAACGACTAACCCTAAACAAATTAGGCCAAAATGAAGAATCAAGCAGAAAAATCATAATAAAATATCAATCCTACTCATGCATTCAAACAATTAGAATTACTGATTTTAAACGAACTAAAACTAATTCAAACAAAAAACAAACAAGAATCAGGAAAACGGACACGAGAAAAAGGAAAGAAGAAGGAATGGTACTTGTTTTAAACGAAATAAATCGACGAAGGCGACGAACTTTGACGAGCGTCAATGGTCTGGTAAGAAGCTGACAACTCTTGAAATGAGCCAAAACTATCGTTAACCAATTATTCTGAACGAGAACAATCGTTTAACGTAAGTCTTGAGTCAGGAAGCATGAAAATCGGGATTAAGGACGGCTTAGGGTTTTTTTTTTGTTTGAATTNGTTTTGGGGGGGGGGGGGTATGAGGAGTTTAGGGTGGAAATTTGGGGGTGTTTGAGGACGTGTCGCCGGTGAAGATGGAAGAGGAGTATTAAGGCGACGCTAGGGTTCTTGTCTCTGAATATGGAGATGAGGATCTGAAGGGAAATGAAACGAGGGGGTGGCGGCTTAGGTTAGGACATGTATATATGAAGCTAAGGGCCAGTTCCAAACAGTCTAATCGAAAGAAATCAACGGCTCAGATGAAAAGGGTTGAAAACGGGGTCGTTTGGTTAGATGGGGGTTTGGACCGGGTTTGGGTGGAGTTTGGGCCGNGGGCGATCTACCACATAAGCTATCCATCTTATTAGGAGGATGGCAGAACAGTACAGGGATAAGAAGAAGGATCTCCACATGGTGTTTATTGATCTAGAGAAAGCGTACGACATGGTTCCTAGGGACGTCTTATGGAGCTGCTTAGAGGTTAAAGAGGTTCCAGTAGCCTACATTAGGGCGATTAGAGACATGTATGAATGAGCTAATACTCGGGTTAGGACAGTAGGAGGCGATTCCGAGCATTTTCCAGTTGTTACGGGGTTGCACCAAGGGTCTGCACTC
>MU688291.1:54337-65326 GCA_026770625.1 Nicotiana glauca | reverse complement strand
AGATTTACGGTAAAAAGAGTGCTCATGATTGATAGAGATATTTTGGTGAATCTATATGAAACATAACCGGAAGGGATTCCATCAATAGGGGAAATCACTACCTTAGAACCTTCTCATTATTATTTACAACCCAAGCATATTTAGTTTACAATTATTTATTTATTTACTTTCAATCTTATTTAGTAGAAATACCATTAACTATTGTTTACAATGTTTGGGGAAGTTGATTATAAAGAATTTAGTGATTCCAACAAAGGTAATTGATAGCTTAATTCTCTGTGGGATTCGACTCCGGATTTGTAAACCAGATTATATTTGCAACGACCGCATTGTCCTTTTTGGAAGGCATCGTTGGGCGTGATCAATAATATACTAGAGATTGGAGCATCGGTGCTCCAATCTCCAGTATATTATACTGGAACTTTTTGCGTGTTGGAGTTCCATCATAATATGCTGGAAATTCATATACAGTTGCACTGATCTCCGGTATATTATGCTGGAACTTTCCGTATTGCAGCAAAATAGTGGCTATTTTTTAATAACTTTGTAAACGCTAGCTATTTTTTGAATGACCAGTCCGAAAACTTGCTAGCCCGTGCTAATTTTTACCTGTAGCAGAGAGTAACCCAAATTAAGGGCTTTCATAATAGTTTTGGGCTTGTCAGCTATCAAATTTCTTTTTCTTTTCTTCTTATGCTGTTTTCATGTTTCAATTTTATATTTCAAGTATTGAAGGTAGCATCTCTGAGTAAATAGAGAGAGTAACATAACGTGAAATGGATTTTTCACTTCTCTTTATTGGACAAAAAATCAAGTGAATAAATCATAAAACAATATAGTACAGGTAGAGATACCCTTAATGTAAGAGCCCTTTTGAGAATAAATTGGGTTAGTCCAAAACGAATAATATCGCACAATATTAAAAACAACTTTGGGCTAGCTTACCCAACAAACTGATATTATCTGAGAGTAACTCTCATGTTGCGACCTACGAAGAGCTAAGAAGCAAGGAAAACAGACTGATGATTGAACATACTAATTTACTGGATTTACTTGTAGTTTCAAACTGATGAGGGTGGGTGACATAGGGGTGCATATGTTATTTATCTTAAGTGAATCTCACATCAAATGAGAGAGAAAAGTGTACACATGTCATCTTAGTTGAATCCTATATCGGAATGGAAGAGGAAAGTAAAGAGCTTATAAAGCACAACACAAGTTCACATGATACGCACAATTTTAGGGTCGATGATGACGTAGCCTAAGGAATAAATTTGTAAAGACTATTGGGCCAAAACGGACAATGCTTATCATGAGCTTAATTAGGCCGTGACAGTTGGTGAGTAATCTAGTACTTAGTTCAAGGGTAAGATAATTTGGTCTCATATTGAAGTTGGTAAGGAAAAAAAGCTAATACATACAAGGTAGGGATATACTTAAAGTATATGATGTCTTTTGAGAAAATAAGCAAGTTTGATCCAAATCAAATAGTATTACACCATATTGTTAAGAATATCTTTTGTCTGACTTAATCCAATAAATTTATCATTTAAAGTCCACTTTTTTATTTCTTTTTTGTTAATTCCACGGTAGATATCGTTAGAAAATAAAATCGATACTTTGATTCGAAGAGAAATGAAAGCAAGTCCAAGTTGATCACTTTTGGAAAACAACTTTAGGCGTCTCCTTTTTGTGTTTTGATATTTCTGTGTCTATAGGCAATGTACAAAAGCATAACTTCTTTGCTTTGATAAAATACACGTAGACTTGCCACTCATGACTCATATATCGGCTACCCCTTCCAAAATCCTAATCATAAATACCCCATTCCAAGTCACACACATGCATTTAACATGCAACTTCTTGATCAAAAAGAAAAAGGATATATTTTCTTATAAGAAAAGCAAAAAAAGAAAAAAGAAAAAGAGAGAGTACATATTGCGATGTGCAATAGTATATGCAGGAAAAAAAGGGAATAATAATATTTAAAGTAAGGAGTTGATCGAGCTATTTTACCCAATACAAACGGAAGCAAAATTTTCGCCAAGAGAATTTAAAAAATGAAAGAAAAAATGAACACGCGAAGAAACTAAGGGGATTCAACATCTTCTATATATACATGAAAAAAAATTAACCTTATATACGTAGTATGATTTTCGATAAAGGGAATTCGACCCCCTTCCGCCCACCTAGCTCTACCTCTGATTGTACCTAGACGAGCGTTTCACGTAGAAAGTTAATGGAAGAGTTAAGGAAGAACTTTGAGTTTAAGAGTCCGTTTGGACATAAGAATTTTTTCCTTTTTTTTTTCAAAATTAATTTATGGCCATAAAATTTTTAATTTTCACTTGAAGATGAATTTTGGCATTTTTTAAAAATTTGAAAAACTCCAAAAAGCTGTTTTCAAAATTTTCACTCAGATTACTCACAAAACTTCCAAAAACAATCCAAAATTATATTCATATCCAAACACAATTCTAATTTTGAAATACCATTTTCACTTGAATTTTTTTTCACTTCTTTTTTGAAATTTTACAATTCTCATGTCCAAACGTCCACTAAATATATTGTATGCACTAACAATACAAAGTATTTTTACCTTATTAGGTTAAGTTGATCTACAATTGAATAGGTATGTAACTTTTTATAACAAACTCAATATGATAATCTAGAAAAATGATAAATATCCAGCAATTATAACATGTTAAATTACATGCACAAACATTGTGAATATTCAGTATATCTCAAGATGAAAGATTTTGTTGTAGTGTCTTAGGGTTCATCTCGTAATATGTATAAATGCAATATGCTAGCACTTCAACTTTGTGATTTTCATTTTCCGTTTTGAAGGAAAAAATTGATATCATACCATTAGTTTCTCAATTTAAGCTTGACAACGAAATTTCCTTTAATTCTAATGCTTACAATATAAAAGAGTTTTCTTATGCAATTTAGCGATGTAGTAAATTAACAGCCCTACATGTTTGTCTTGAAACAGAAAATTTCTATATTTGCTGACAAGGATCCCATATATCCTACCTGGCTTTCTTCTTTTGACTTCAAAAACTACTAAAAAGTTATTTTTAAAAACCAAGAGACAAAAGGGGCTCCCAAAAAAGCACAAGTAACATGTGGAGATAGAATATATAGCTTTGTAATTATTGATAATAAAATAATAAATTTCTTATACTATGGAGCGTATTTAAATATGGTGAAGAAGCTTAATTACATTATTTCCAGGTTACTTATTTAATTTACGGTCCAAATACCCCCCTCAACTTTAAGATAAGGTCTATATATAACATTCGTTAAAAGTTTGGCCCATATCCAACCTTGCCGTTACACTATTGGCCCGGATACCCCCCTGGACTTTAAATGGAGCCAAATACCCCCTGAACTTTACAATAAGGTCTATATATAACCCTCGTCTTTTTAACAAAATATTTTTTTTTGTAAAAATTGAAAATATTTTGTTGAAAATAATTTCTTCAGTTCTTAAAAAACGAAAATATTTTGTTAAAAAATGATTTTTTTTTCTGTTTTTACAACAACAAAAAAAACAGTTTTTACAAATTTGTTTTTCTAGTTTTTCCAGTTTTTACAAAAAAAAAACCTTTAAAAAAACTGAAAAATGAAGAAAAAAAATATTTTTCAAAAGCGAAAATAATTTGTTGAAAATATTTTATTCAGTTTTTAAAAAACGAAAATATTTTGTTAAAAATTAAAAATGTTCTAATTCCTCTGTTTTTACATTTTTTTTTCAATTTTTACAAAAAAAATATTTTGTTAAAAAAACGATTTTTGCAATTTTTGTACAGTTTCACAAAAAGAAATTTCTTTTTCTTTTGGAAATGTTCTAATTTTTTTTTGTAAAACTTTAAAAAAATTGCAAAAATCGTTTTTTTAACAAAATATTTTTTTTATAAAAATATATTTGTAAAAACTGAAAAAAATATAAAAACAGAGGAATTAAAACATTTTCAGTTTTTAAAAAAATATTTTTGTTTTTTAAAAAATGAATAAAATATTTTCAACAAATTATTTTGGCTTTTGAAAAATATTTTTTTCTTCATTCAATAGTTTTTTTGAAGATTTTTTTTGTAAAAACTGGAAAAACAAATTTTTAAAAACTATTTTTTGTTGTTGTAAAAACAGGAAAAAAATTCGTTTTTTTAAGAACTGAAAAAATTATTTTCAACAAATAATTTTCAGTTTTTACAAAAAAAAAATATTTTGTTAAAAAAACAAGGGTTATATATAGAGCTTATCGTAAAATTCAGGGGGGTATCCGGGCCAATAGTGTAACGACAAGATTGGATATGGGCCAAACTTTTAACGAGGGTTATATATAGACCTTATCGTAAAGTTTAGGGGGGGTATTTGGACCTTTTTCGTTTAATTTATTATGATCAGCACTTACATGTAATAACCTTGTAAATGACATGTATGTTAAAAAAAACTTTACAGTATTATTAAATAAAATTTAATTTCTTTGCAAAAAAAAAAAAAAGAAAAGACATACACCAAAAATGAAGAAAATTGTATATCATGTATTGTCAGCAAAACATTAAAAGAAAAGAAAAGAAGAAGAAAAAGAGCCAAAAAGTCAAGCCACCGTCGAGCATAAGAATAAGAAGCTAAAAGGTAATCCACTCAGTCACTGATGTTGATTGTGGAGTTTGACAGCATTGTATATTACTAATTTAGTATTAGCAAATAGTAGTTGTTTTTTTAAAAAATTTACTATTAGAATTTTTTTTTTTAAAAAACATAGCAGAATTTAATACTCCTACTTAAAATTCTTAACAATACAAAGGTAAAATTAAGTTGAAATACTTGAAATTGTTGTCCACCATAATCGAGAAGACGTGGAGTTCAACTTCGCAGTGAAATACCAGAATTTTTTGTAAGCGATATATATCTAAAAGAGTGAAAAAAGGAATTCTCATTGAATTATCGGCTAATGTATTTCCATACTATTAAATTTGCAATTATATAATTTGCTTGTATCATAAAATTAATAAAGACTGTATCTATCTGATACATTATTCTGATGTTGAAGCATATTTTGGCTCTGGTAAGCTTTTAATGTTGGATGTACTAGATGTCATTATTAAGCTTCCAATTGGGAATCTAATTTTTAGTCTTTCCCTCCTTTTCGTCCAGTTAACACCAAAAGATAAAAAGTTGGGCATCTGAAAATTATCGAGATCCTCTCACCTAATGCATTAAGATTTTACTTATGGTGAATAAACATAATTTAACTTACTATAACAAGTTGTCCATCTTATTTTTCAAGCAACTCATTTCACAACTAGATCAATCGGTTTTGTGGCCATTATAATTTTTTTAGTTTCATAATTTGTAGTCATTTTTTTCCGTTTAAATTGTAAGGGTTACGTTGAACCAATTTCTCTATGCACCTATTAGGGGAAATTACTTGTCGCTAAGGGCGGAGCTAGGTGGGTGGAAGGAGATTCCTTCGATTAAAAATTACAGTGTATTTAAGGTTAGTTTTTTTTATATATATATATTAGATGTTGAATCCTTGTATTAGCTTATTCGCGTGTTTATTATTTTTGTTTTTTTGAATCTCTTTGGTGAAATACTTGTTTGCACTAGGGGTATATATGGATCGGTTGGTTCAGTTTTTATCAAGCCAAACCAAACCAACTATATCGGTTTGGATTTGTTTGGTTTTGTTGGATTATTCGGGTTTTTTGTTACTTAAATGCTATTTCAATCTCACTTTGTTAAATTTTTTATAAGTAAATATATGTTTAGTAAAAATATAAAAAATTGACAAACATATTATATTTTAAAATATTCTTATGGCAGAATTTTCTTAATAACACATACGTAATAGTTATTTTTTTAGTCGCCTGACAACAATTTTTCATTGATGTACACTTTCAAGGTTAACCGAATTTAGTAATAAAACATAAAAAATCAATATGATACCTAAATAATAATAATCACTTTGCATTTGAAAAAGATATAAGAATTTAATAGATCTTATCATATGATATGAATATGGAAGAACAAATTAAAGAGATGGATGCATTTCAGTAACACTTGATAAGAAAAGTGATCATACAAACCCATTATTTAATGTTAATAAATTTGAAACTTCATATTCTATTAAATATTATATCTCGTAAGAGAATTTTAAATATTTCTAGATATTTTTTAAAGAAAATTCTATATAAAAATTATATATTTATATGTCGGTTTGGTTCGATTTTTTTACTCAATACCAAACCAAACCAAATCAAACCAAACCTAGTTAGGTTTTTTAATAGAGTTTATGAAATCTTAACTTTCACACCGTTTTAGACTTTACTTGAAAAGTTGCAGGAAAAAGGTTCTTGTCCTGATCCAGATATGTTAACTTCCATAATCTATCTCCATTTCAGCAAAGAATCTCAATCCCAAAAGTAGCCATAACACTTTTGACTTTTTCAACCTTAACCGCCAATTCCAACCGCAACCAACCTTAACCGCCAATTCCACACGTAGAGTGTGGTCAAATACCAAAATTTAGTGATTTTTAAGATAAATATTTATTTCGTCGGAGAATATTGAGTTCTGATGAATCCGTTGTTGAGAATTGCATCTGGAACTGAATAATGGGTCTATTTTAATATTTGTAGAAATTTAGTTGGTTTTGACATAAGTATCTATTTTGTTCGGAATATGGAGTTCTGATGATGAAGAGTTGCATCCGGCACTGAATGTGATGGAATAGACGGGAAC
This sequence comes from Nicotiana glauca, assembly GCA_026770625.1. Taxonomy (NCBI): domain Eukaryota; kingdom Viridiplantae; phylum Streptophyta; class Magnoliopsida; order Solanales; family Solanaceae; genus Nicotiana; species Nicotiana glauca. Next base: position 58,570 of record MU688291.1, on the reverse strand, counting down.
TCTCCACCTTTAACCAAGGTCTCGAGTTCAAGTCTGTAGAATGAGAAAATTTCTAGTATGAAGCTTTCTCCTTTTACTGGCCTTATGCGATCTGATCTTATGTAATGCGAATCTAAATTAGTCGGATCAATGAATTTCGAACAACAAATACATTTTTAAATACCCACTAGGAGGGGATGGAGTTGTTTGTACATTTTGTATAAGCCGTTTTCTTGGATAAAAATCCAAACTTTTCTTTCTTAATTAATAACCCCTAGAATAATTAAGATGCAAGACAGGAATGTAAGAAACTGAAGGAGGCTGCAATTTGCAAAGGAGAATACAAAGAACAAAAAAAGCTACTCTATCCTCTATTTTCCTCTTCAATTTCCCTTCAATGGGAATTGAGTTTTGGCTAGTTTCAACATCACAGCCACCATTTCTAAAATTCCTTCATCAAATATACAAGCAAGTATACTCCTATGAAATCCAAGACCCTAGTATAAAGCCAAATATTCTATTTTTATAATTAATCATTTTTCACCTTTATTAAATCTACTATATAAAAGACATTATGATTTTCCACAAATTTGTAACCTTCCTAGTTGAGCATTCAAAAACAAGAATCAGAACATAAGTACAATAACATGAATACAACTCATCATCACCATTTTTCCTCCTTTCAAAGAATGCTTTCTAATACTTGCATTCTCTTTTTCTTCTTCTTAACCTTATCTCCTCGTATTATAGCTACCTTTAATCTTACTCTTCCTTATCAACACCCCTTTCCTGAAGATGTTGTTCAAGAAGTAAAGAGGTAAAATGAGTTTTTTTTGTTGTTTTAATTCCTCACTTGTATTTTGCTCATAACTGCCTTTTCTCTTCTGAATGTCTCTGTTTTTTCAAATATGATTCAAATATTTAATATTGTGTGGTGTAAGGCGGACCCTTGTGGTCCGATCCTTCCCTAGATCCTGCGTATAGCGGGAGCTTAGTATACTGGGCTGCGGTTTTTATTCAAAAATTTCATCTTGGTTTTGATCATATTACATACACAGCATTCTTGAATTGGCTCTTTTTGCCTAATACATTTTGCTTTTGCTACATTTTTTATTATTAACATCTTATATATTTCCCACTTTTTTTTTTGTTTTGATAGGAGGGTTAATGAATCCGTTGCAAGAAGACAAATACTTGACACCACAGTAACAAATTTCCAATGTTTTACAGGCAATCCAATAGATGATTGCTGGAAGTGCGACCCAAACTGGGCGAACAACCGCCAACAACTCGCCGATTGTGCCATTGGGTTCGGTCACGGTGCAGTCGGAGGAAAAGGCGGTCGGTATTACCTAGTCTCCGATCCCTCCGACTCAGACACCGTGAACCCAACCCCAGGTACTCTCCGGCACGCGGTGATCCAGGACGAACCTCTGTGGATCACCTTTGCCGGAGACATGATCATAACACTAAAACATGAACTCATGATAAATAATTACAAAACCATTGATGGCCGCGGCGCGAACGTGCATGTTACAGGAGGTGGATGTATAACGTTACAATATGTATCAAATGTGATTATACATAATATACATATATATAATTGTGTTCCATCTGGAAATAGTAATATAAGGCAAAGTACAACTGAAGTTGGATGGAGAGGCATGTCAGATGGTGATGGAATTTCTATATATAGTTCGAGGAATATTTGGATTGATCATTGTGCTTTGTCTCATTGTACTGATGGCTTAATTGATGCAATTATGGGATCTACAGCTATTACTATATCTAATAGCTATTTCACTCACCATGACAAAGTTATGCTTTTGGGACATGATGATCGTTACTTGCCTGATTTCGGCATGCAGGTTAGATTCTTAATTACCTTTTTAATTGTTTTGTTAATTAGGTTTTAAAGAAATTTGAGGTGTTAAGATGCCACAGTTTGATCAATTCAGTTCGTCTAGAAGATAGTTCAGAATAAAAATATCACAATTATTTATTGTTGTCTTGTCTAGGTGGACCTTTCATGTTATTTTAAAGTACGTGCGGGGAAAAATGCGAATTTAAATCTTAGTAGCCTCTTGATCACTGTTATTTATATGAATCTTTCCGTACCAATATGGAAAATTAATAATATTTGTAATTTTCCCTTTGATATTCTTTTTGCATAAAGATGAACTTTGCGGTTTATATTTTCAAATAACATGAAAGGTCTAGTTAGACATGCCCACGTGGTCGCTATGTCATGGAACTGACAGCTTATAGTAAAATTATTTGATTTGACGTAAACACTGAATGGGGTAAGTATTTCGCCTACCTCCATATCCTATTAAATATGTGAAAAAAAAGAATTGTTTGTGTGTCACATCATTTTTTATAATAAGATGAAAATTTTGGATTTTGATATGTAATCATCAGGTGACAATAGCTTTTAATCATTTTGGACAAGGGCTAGTACAAAGAATGCCAAGGTGTAGAAGAGGTTATATACATGTAGTCAACAATGATTTTACAGAATGGCAAATGTATGCAATTGGTGGTAGCGCTAATCCCACCATTAACAGTCAGGGCAACCGTTTTACTGCACCTGAGGATCCAAATGCCAAGGAGGTAATTTATTTTTCCATAGTACTAGCAATTGGTGGATATTTTCCAGAGCGAACAGCGTCAATGATATTTGAACTCGTACTCTTTGAATCTTATGAATGTAAGTAGGTGACGAAGCGGGTGGACACAAACGAGAATGATTGGACTCAGTGGAACTGGAGGACGGAAGGGGATGAAATGGTAAATGGAGCATATTTTGTTCCTTCAGGTGATGGACTTAGTAACCAATATGCATTGGCATCAAGTATGGAACCTAAATCTGCTTTTCTCATTGATCAACTCACTATGAATGCTGGTGTCCTTGGTGTCCCCAGGTAAAATGAATACTCCTATGAAATAAGGTGTTGTTTATGAAATGTACACTTTTAAAGTTATTTTTCATATAGTTATTTGTTCTTACACTTGTATAAAGTCATCAATAAAACATTGTAATACCAAGCTATGTTGCTCGAACTCTCCGAAAATGTTGTCGGGTGCGTGTCGGATCCTCAAAAAATATACTCCCTCTGTTCCATTTTATGTGAACCTATTTCCTTTTAGGTCCGTTCCAAAAAGAATGAACTCTTTCTAAATTTGGTAACAATTTAGCTTAAACTTACACCTCTACCCTTAATGAGAAGCTTTTATAACCACACAAACACTCTGGGCCCCATTTGGACTTGTTTAGTACCACAAATTCCAAAAGTCTTTATTTTTTTCTTAAACTGCGTGTCCAATCAAACAGGTTTATATAAATTGGAACGGAGGGAGTACTATTTTTGGAGAATCCGACACGGGTGCGGCATCATTTTAGAAAATCCATTGAACCTGCAGCAAGCTCAGATAGGTTTTGAACCCCCTTGACCACTGAACTATGGTGTTATGGTGTTAAGTGAAAATTGACAAGTATTTTGGGACGGAGGGAGTTTAATTTATAGAGTTGACCTATCTAGGGTGAAACTGAGACACAGTTAGCATGTTGATTTATACAGTGTAGAGAGCATATGATTCGAGGAAAAAATAGTGGAGGTAAATGCATCCATTACATCTTTCCTTTCCGTTGCCTATGGACAAAAAACAAGGATAAATTTGGAAATGAACGAAACAAAGAATATAGGAAAATGATAAGAATAAGAGAATATATTACCAAGTTATGCTGCATAGGTCCATGTGATAATGCTGGCTTTCAGAATCTAGGAGCTGACCACAACCCCAAAGTAGCCTAGTTGTTCTCTTTTAGGCCTTTTTTAAAAATAAACATAAAAATCAATAAATCCTTAGAAGTGAGTGGCACAAGGTTTGAAACTTGGTTGATAATAAGTCGATTTCTCTTCGTTTTTTTACTTAAATAACATGTTTTTATCTGCAGCAGTGTTTGAACCGACATATGCCTAACCCACACATCTCGGGCTGCACTTTTATAACTAGATCAATACCCTGGAGGCCTTTAGACTATTTTTTTTATTAATTTTGTTTTTGGATAACAGTAGTATCTAGACAAGCTTACACCACACTTCGACTATTTCAGTGAGTATCGAGCAATATTGCCCGCCAAAACTTAATCATATGAGAAAAAATCATCTAATATTTTTTGCATTTGCTAGGATAAGACTCTAGTCTTTGGTGCAACTCTCAGCCATTTAAGAATAGTCACACACCCACCCC
>MU688291.1:21127-35942 GCA_026770625.1 Nicotiana glauca | reverse complement strand
GAAAATACTTTATATAGTTGTATATTACTAGGACTAAAGAAATATTTTGAGCATAATTTATATGTTTTGTTCTACGAAAATTTTACAGGAAAAAAAACCCGAAAAACCCGAATAACTCGAAAACCCGAGAAAATTCGAGAGCGAAAAACCCGAGTTTTATTGGTTTGGTTTGGTCTTTAGATTTAATAATCCGACACAATTGGTTTGGTTTGGTAATTATAAAATCCGAACCAACTCGATCTATGTACACCCCTAGGATAAACTCATCTCAAATTTAATCCTGGGATTAACTATCTCTTATCCCTCGTATCAAACAAGCCCTAAGTGTATTTTTCTCAAAAGTCCTTTTGAGGAGAAGCTATTTTTTTTGCTTTCCTCCCCTAACAAGTTGGCCAAACATTTTAATTTTAGGGAAAAAAATACTTTTGGCCTTGGAGAAGGGTATACAGCCGAAACCGAACTCATCTATTGCATGATGGATCAGAACCAAAACGTGATGGATTGAATATCGACCCCAGGTTCCATCGAACCGAAGTACGAAGTCAGAACCTACATCTCCAAGATCTTCGAGCCCGTGACTCCGGAATCGATCCCGATTTTGAACAAGCTCGAGGAAACATTATCGGACCCAACAATGAAAGACCAAAATATCCGCAACCGATCGAATATCACGACGGGAATCTTGGCACGTATTAAAGAGAGACTGACTAATTAGCAAATCCCGAGATTTCTTACCTTTTATAAAATTGTACGTAAAGCAGGACTCCTCTACTATATAAAGGGGGTCTGATTCTTTGTAATACACATTGTAACACGCATCCCAAAAGATTTATAATATTATTTTCTTTATGTGATCTGCTGTTCATCTGTATTTGACATTATTTGGATCATATTCGGTTCGAGCGAGATCTATTTCTCAAGGCTATAATTGTTCAAGTCATACAGTTCGATTTTTTTAATTATTATTGCTTGGTTTACTTACCATTCAATCTATCACTTTGTGTCAAATTAATCCATGTATCAATAAATTCACATATAAATTCAATTGTTATTCGATTTTGAGGGTAAACGGTTTGGCGCCCACCGCGGGGCTAAGGATAACAATGGTTATTTGATATTAATTTTCATAACACACATTATTTTTCACTTGTTCTTTGAAGTGTCTCTGATTTCAGGCTTAAGCTCAAAATTTCCAACTCACAATTAGTACCTCTACCTACTGACAATGAATTTGATCACCACGGTGAAAACAATAACATAGCGCCCGATAACGAGGTACCGCCCGTTGATCCCGTCAAAATTTTGATAGCAGACCCGTTGGACGTTAATTCGCATATGGCTATCGACACAAGCCTCTCTACTGACCCCGCAAATAGCATCCTTGGTGGATCTCGGTCGACAACACATAATACTCAAAGCAATGGAGGGGACGGGGTTAATCTACGTATGATCTTCGAAATGTTGCATGCTCAACAGGCGGCAATATCCTAGTTACAAAACCAAAGCTGCGCACCAAGTAGGATCGAGCATGCCCCGTCTTGAGAAATCACTCACATGGAGGAACCGGTCGTAGAAATGTCGATGATTGTAGGCTACAGTCTCATGTTCTTATCGCTTATTACATACCAATTTACTTCACTTAATTGAGTTTGAGATCGCTAGTGTGCTTGCACTAATTGTATATATTATGCTTTGTAGGAGTGATTCCGATCTATGTAGGAGTGTATATTCTGGCGCTTTAAAGTCTTAGTAAAAGCCCAAGGATTAAGTTGGGATTATGTTCGGGGATCAACAGTTGATAGTGCACTTTAAGAACGAAACGAAGAATCGAGCAGGTATACTGCGCATTGTCCAGTAAAATGCACATAACTTTTCGCTCAGAAATCTGTTTACGCTCCACAATATATCATTGGAAATCTATTTAAAATGGCTACAACTTTTATGTTTTACATTTTTTTAAATTCCCAACTAGTGCAGCGCACCGGGTGAGGTACCGTGCGGCGCATCAGTGTAAAACTCTATTAGAAATTAGCAAACTTCATATATTGGGTTTTTCCGGTCTGTCATGAAAAAGAACTAATGCTAGACACAGTGCGACGCATGAAAAGGAATGAGTTTGCAAATTTTCCTATTTCGGCTATGAAAAGGGAATTTCGTTTAGGTCCGACCTACTTGGTATAAATACATGGAAAAATGATATTTTCTGGACTTTTGACACATCTTAGACCCAAGGAAGCTAAGGAGGAGGCGGAGAAGCAAAAGCACAATGATTTCATCATACAATCCTCACTCAAGACAGGAGTTTGGGTGGTTTTATGTTTCCCTTTAACTTAAACATATTTATAATGAATTACTCCATATCTATGGAATAGTTCTATTTAGGGTTTGATGGATTTGGTGTATTGATTCTTGTTTTGTGGATTATAATTTTAGTTTTTATGTATTGAATCGTTTTGGATGTTTTAATCGTTGCAACTATATTCACTAGTTCAGGTAATCGAGAGAGGCATAATTTGTGATATTTTTGCATTTATTTTGTCGGTTAAATTCATTAATTCTTCTTAGTAATCAGAAGAGGCTAGTTGAATTGTTGACTAAACCTAGTTAGGAGGATAATCGAGAGAGGTTCTCCTAAAGACCAATCTACTACGAATTCTTGCATATCTTTGCTTAAAATTAGTTCATCTTGTGAGGTCGAGACTTAATCAATAGAGGAGTTTCTACTAAAAATTGAATTAATAATCAAGTGAATTCGAGAGACTCACTTGAACATTAGAAGTGAAGTATCTAGAGCTAAATCACAAACATTTATCTTGCACATATCTTATCAACCTTATCTTCTCCCATTAATATCTTCCTTTGCTTATTACTTGTGTTGTTTGTCACTAGTCAATAGCTTAGAATCTTGGTTAATTTTAGCTTTAAATCACATAATTCTAAACTATTGATCATCTTGAATAGCAGTCGAGCTATAAACTATGAAAATACTGTTTAACTCCAATCCTTGTGGATACGATATTTTACTTTCCTACATTCGACTAGCGAGCATATTTTAGTGTGTGTTTTGCGATCGTCAGTCGAGTGGGAACAAGTTAGGTAATAACCCCGAGATCATAAAAATACTCGAGGAGATGACAAAACGAATAGAATCAGGGGAAAAGAAAATCGAAGCAAACAACAAAAAGATAGAAACCTACAATTCTAGGGTCAACCAAATCCCGGGAGCACCGCCGATACTAATGGGCTTGGATTCCAAGAAGTTTGTGCAGAAAGCTTTCCCTCCGAGTGTGGCTCCGAAGCCGATCCCTAAGAAAATTCCGCATGCCTAAGATTCCTAAGTACAACGGAATGACTGACCCAAACGAGCATGTCACTTCATACACATGCGCCATCAAAGGAAATGACTTGGAGGATGATGAGATCGAGTCCGTCTTACTAAAGAAATTCGGAGAAACCTTGTCAAAGGGAGCCATGATATGGTATCATAACTTACTCCCTAATTCAATTGACTTATTTACTATACTTGCAGACTCTTTTGTGAAAGCACACGTTGGGGCTATCATGGTTGAAACCAGGAAATCAGACCTCTTCAAAGTGAGGTAAAAGGATAATGAAATACTCAGAGAGTTTGTTTCTTGATTTCAAATGGAATGGATGGACCTGCTACCGGTTGCTGATGATTGGGTCGTTCAAGCTTTTAACCATGGAGTCAATGTTCGAAATTTGGTGGCTTCACAGTAATTGAAGCAAAATCTGATAGAATATCCATATGTCACTTGGGCTGATGTGCATAACCGATATCAATCGAAGATCAGAGTTGAAGACGATCAACTGGGGCTCCTTCCAGGTCCGTTTATCCTGTTAGACCCGTCGACAGAGTCAAGAGAGATATTGATCATGAACCAATGTCGAACGGGGATTGGTATCAACCGTACAATAAGAATCGAATAAGCAATGGGTCCAGATGGATTTCTATACGAAATGAAGGAATAAATGAACGAGGCCAGAGCAACCGAGGACTTATGAGCACGAATGGTTTCAACAGGCCTATCGGAGCCAAAGAAGCACCAAGGTTGTTAGAATATAACTTTAACGTTGATGATGTCGCTATCGTATTGGCTATAGGATGCATCAAAGATACCAAATAGTCTCGACCTCTACAACTCGACCCAGCCCAAAGGATCCAAACCAGATGTGCAAATATCATAGAACTCACGACCACAGATAGAGGATTGTCGACAGTTGAGGAAGGAGGTAGCCAGGTTATTCAACAACGAGCATCTTCAAGAATTCCTAAGTGATCAAGCTAAGAATCATTTCAGAAGTAGGGACTCCAATAAACAAATCGAGCAAAAAGAACCTCAGCACGTCATTCACATGATCATTGGTGGGGTCGATATTTATCAAGGCCCAATGTTAAAGCGTACCAAAGTATCCATCACAAGGGAGAAATGGACTCGAGATTACATGTTAGAAGGGACTTTGTCTTTCAGCGATGATAACGCAGAAGGAATCATGCAACCCCATAACTATGCACTGGTAATATCTATACTCATGAATAAATCTCCAGTTAAACGTGTGTTAATTGATCCAGGTAGCTCGACCAACATCATTCGATCGAGGGTCGTATAACAACTCGCCCTACAGGACCAAATCGTACCTGCAGCCTGGGTGCTAAACGGATTCAACATGGCTTGTGAAACTACCAAGAGAGAAATAACATTACCAGTAAACGTCGCCAGGACCATCCAGGAAACCAACTTTTATGTGATCGAAGGGGACATGAGTTAAAACGGCTTGTTCGAGAGGCTATGGATCCACAATATGAGGGCAGTGCCCTCGACTCTTCACTAGGTGTTAAAATTTCCAATGCTAGAAGGGATTAAGATGATATACTGTGAGGAATCGACCTAAAAGGAAATGTTTGCAGTCGAAGAAGTGATTCCGGTATTAACATTGGCAACATCAAAGGAACCAAGTTTGAGTATAAAGCAGGAAACTAAATAGCAATTATTGACACCAGCCACGACTAAATTGGATAAACAGAGGACCGACGAAGATGATGATTACGGGGTTCCCAAATCTTTTATAGTATCCAATGATTCTGATGCTACAAAATTAATGGTCAAAGAGCCGGAGCAAGTCACATTGATGGAACATCTACTCGATCGAAAGGTATACCTGGGCACTGGGTAACCTCTGAGCTTAGGAAAAAAACTCATTCAATTTCTCATAGTTAACATATATTGTTTTGCTTGGTCCCATCCACATATGACAATAATCCTACCATAGATAACCACTCACAAGCTGAGCTTTGACCCGAAATTCCAACCGGTCAACCCAAAAAGGAGACCCCAGTCCGAGATCAAACATGCTTTCATTAAGGACGAGGTAACTAAACTCCTTAAAATAGGGTCCATTCGGGAAGTCAAATATCTGGAATGGTTAGTAAACGTAGTAGTAGTCCTTAAAAAGGGAACAAACTGAGAATGTGTGTAGATTAGTAAGATTTAAGTAAGGCATGTCCCAAGGACTCTTTCCCTTTTCCCAACATCGATTGCATGATCGATGCCACGACCGCCCACGAGATCCTCAGTTTTCTCAATGCCTACTCCGGGTATAACCAAATATGGATAAACTCATATGACCAGGAAAAGACTTCTTTTATCACTAAGTATGGCACATATTGCTATAACGTGATGCCATTTGGATTAAAAAATGTTGGTGCCACTTACCAACGCCTAGTAAACCGAATATTTGAAGAACAAATAGGGAAATCCATGGAAGTCTGCATTGATGATATATTGGTTAAGTCCCTACAAGCAGAGGACCATTTAAAGCATTTGCAAGAAACCTTCAGTATATTGAAGAAGTATAACATGAAGCTAAATTCGGAGAAATGTGCGTTCAAAGTCGGATCAGGTAAATTTATCGGGTTCATGGTATCCAATCGAGGAATCGAGATCAACCACGACAAGATCAAAGCTATTAAGGATATCATGGTAGTGGACAACGTGAAGGTCGTACAAAGGATAACCAAGCATATTGTCGCCCTAGGGCGAGCTCCTCCGATAAGAGCCACTAATTTTTCTCGTTACTGAAGAAGAAAAACAACTTTACATGGACTCTAGAATGCCAACGGGCCTTGGAAGAACTGAAGCGATATCTATCGAGCCTGCCACTGCTCCACACACCGAAGGCAGGCGAACAAATATACCTGTACTTGGCAGTATCGGAGATAGTGGTAAGTGGAGTCCTAATTCGAGAAAAAGGTACATAATTTCCAATTTATTACATTAGCATGACCTTAGGTGGGGCCGAAACTAGATACCCTCACCTAGAAAAATTGGTGCTCTCTTTTCAAAGCGCCTCTAGAAAACTAAAACCATATTTTCTGTGTTATCCTATATGTGTTGTAACAACTTACCCATTGCGAAATATAATACATAAACTCGAACTCTCGGGACGATTGGCCAATTGGCCATGGAAATCAGGTATGATATGAGTATCGACCACGGATAACCATTAAGTCTCAAATTTTGGCCGATTTCATGGCCAACTTTATGCTGGCCCTAATACCCGAGGTCGAAAGTGAGTTGTTGGTAAACTCAGGGACGTCTTTGGGAATTTGGACCCTCTTTACGGACGGTGCCTCGAACGCAAAGGGGTCCGAACTTGGCATCATACTGAAGCCATCCACAAGCAATATAGTTAGACAATCCATTAGAACTGCTAAATTTACTAATGACGAGGCCGAATATGAGGCCATGATTGCAGGTCTCGAATTGGCCAAAAGCTTGGGGGCGGAGGTGATCGAAGCTAAGTGCGACTCCCTCCTTGTGGTGAACCAGGTTAATGGAACGTTTGAGTTCAGAGAAGACCGAATGCAAAGGTACCTAGATAAGTTGCAGGTAATATTACATCGGTTCAAAGAGTGGACTTTGCAGCATGTACCTTGAGATCAAAATAGCGATGCCGATGCCCTTGAAAGTTTAGGGTCATCGGTCGAAGACGAGCTCAACTCTGGGGCAGCCGTACAACTCATGAGATCGGTAGTAGAAGAAGGTCACACCAAAATAAACTCTATAAACTTAAATTGGGATTGGAAAAACAAATACGTAGAGTACTTGAAGATCAGGAAACTGCCCTTAGATCCAAAAGAATTGAGGACTCTGCGCACAAAGGCAACCCAATTCAGCTTGTCCTAGGATGGAACCTTGTTTAGAAGAATGTTTGATGTCCCGCTGCGGAAATCATTCATGCGCCGAATCATTGGTTCGAAAGGTAATCAGATCTGGCTATTACTGGATCGACATGGAAAAAGATACGAAGGAGTTCATACGAAAATGTGATGAATGCCAAAGACATGCTCCGATGATTCCCCAACCCGGGAACTGCTGCCTTCGGTTTTGTCACCATGGCCATTCATGAAATGGGGAATGGAAATTGTTGGCCCTCTTTCATGGGCACCCGATAAGGCTCAATTTATATTATTTATGACTAACTATTTTTCTCAGTGGGTTGAAGCACATACGTATAAGAAAGTCGGGGATAAAGAAGTCATCGACTTCATTTGGGACCATACATATGTCGGTTCAGAATGCCATCCAAAATCGTATGTGACAACAGGAAACAATTTATCGACAACAAAGTGACCAAGTTTCTCAAGGATCATAAGATCAAACGAATCCTATCAACACCTTATCACCCTAGTGGGAACAGACAAGCCGAATCGATCAACAACACCATACTCCAAAACCTCAAAAAGAGGTTAACTGGCGCCAAAGGAAAGTGGAAGGAAATCCTATCCGAAGTCCTATGGGCATACTATACGACCTCAAAGTCCAATACCGGGGCCACCCTATTCTCAATGGTTTATGGCGTCGAAGCTCTAATACTGGTCGAAGTCGGAGAGCCAAGTATCAGATTTCGATATTAACAAAGAAATCAAATAATGAGGCAATGAATACGAACTTGGTACTGTTGGACGAAAGACGCAAAGCCACTCTTGTAGGGTTGGTTGCCCAAAAGAAACGGATCGAGAGATATTACAACAGAAGGGCCAACCTTCAATACTTCAGCGTTAAGGACTTAGTGTTAAGAAAGGTCACTTTGAACACCGGAAACCCAAGCGAGTGAAAGTTGGGATCGAACTGGTAAGGACCATATCATATTGTCTAATCACCGGAAAAAGATCCTACAAGCTCGGAATGATAAACTGTGAACAACTACCGAGCAATTGGAATATAACTCACCTAAAATGTATTACTGCTAAGGTACGACCCCATTCATTTTCTTTTATTTATATTTTGTACTAGCACTTGCAGGTAACCGACAAGGAGCAGTACAAAGTTTTAGGTCTAAAAGTATACATTGCATTCTTTTTCCCTTGAACCAGTTTTGTCCCAAATGGATTTTTCGGCAAGATTTTTAACGAGACAACAATGGATCGCGCTAACTTAGAATCATAGACCGATCAAATCGGTGTGGAAGATCACATTACCAGTATCCAAAGCTTCTCTCTATGATCAACTTCGAATACCGGGGGCATTACCCTCAGATATCGACTTTAGCAAGGAGATTACTTCATGATGCAAGGGTCTCTATAAGTAGGATTTATTGTAAGGGCCAAATGGTCAAACGAGCCATGCCCGTATAGATTACTCGAGCCTTAGCATAAAGCATGTACACATGTATGACTATTTTACACAAGAATAAAGAGAAGTTTTCTCCTTGTAATCATCTTGTCTTTTACAAATTTCTTATTTACATTTCTTAAGGAATTCCCTGCTTCCGATCCCCTAAAGCTAACAAGCCCAAGGTCCACTTTAACCTAATATCGAACAACTCGGGGACTGTCGTCTAAATACAAAATCGAATGGTCTAATCTATTAGACCTCAAGGGCATAAGACCTATTCGGCAACCTCCGAATTTTAAAAGCCAAGGCCATCCCCTCTACGGGACTGTTATCTTAGGCAAGCCCGGATAACTTGGGAGAGCAAGCCCACTAGGCGACACCCAAATTAAAAGGCTACAGCCATATTAACATGGCTCAGACACCTCCGAAACCCGTAATAAAAATAAGTCATTCGAAAAGAAAATTTTCTTAACTAGTTCTAAAGGCTATTCTCGGCGAACTATAACCTCAACTACTTTGGGAGGAAGTTTCCGGTAACACCGAACCCCTAAAATACCTTAAAATAGAATAATGTAAATGCAAGGTTTGTTTGAACCTTCGAACATAACCTAATTATTTAGCGCTAAGGCATTTTGATTTTTGTGTATATAAATAATAAAGCAAAGGAAACAAATCAAAATCCGTGAAAGGGAAAGAAAGCCTTATTTATACAAAATTCTTTGTATAAGGGCCAAACAACCCGATGAAAATTTTTACAAAGGGTGAACGACCTTAACATAAATGCAAAAAACACGAAACAAAAACATCTAAAGGCCTAAGTGGCCTGGTCCTCATTAGGGGCAGCGTCCCCACCCTCGGGATCTTACCCGCCTTCGGACTCGCTTAAACCTTCAGAGTCATTATCATCCTCGGGATAATCTAACCTTCTAGCTTCAACTTTGAGCTCCTTGGCATTCTCGATCTCGGCTAACCCCAAGCGTGGATTTCCTCAAGGGCCTCCCTTCGAGATTGCCATTTAGCATGTTCGGTGATGTCTTTTGCTTGAACCTGAGCAGCCTCAACATCAACCTTATAAACATCCACCATCTCATTAGCATTGGCCTTAATTACTTTAGCCTCCAACTTGGCCGCTTCAAGCTCCGTGACCAGACTTTTTCGATCAGAGATGGCCGAATTCAACTAGGACTGGAGCTCCTCGATCTTCTTGGCCTGCGCCAACGACTTCTCGTTTATACCTCGGAGCTAGACTTCAGCTGAAGCCCGTTGGGCCCGGGAAGTCTCCTTTTCTAAGGCCAGCCGGTCCATGTTCTTTTTTCATTCTTCATCCCCAGCCTTTACCGCATTTACTTTTTTACTCGAGCTACCATATCTTGTCGATCTTCTATCGGACTTGCGGGTTCTGACCATTTGTCACCATGTCCAATTCGTCGTCAGTAACTTCAAAAATTCTTCTTACCTGCTCAGCCAGATTGACATGCTCCTTCCAAACCACCTCTAACTCAGCCCGGAGGCCCTAGGCCTCCCCTTATCTTTACTCACTAAGAAGTTTGTAAGCATTTGTTTTCTTAGTGAGACCTCAGATCTCGGCCTCGTATTGGTTCAGCTCTTTCCCGTATCGGAGGAACGTTTCATAGTGGAGTACCGAATCCTACAAACATAGAGAGAGGAGTTACAATAATCTATAGCATAATCTATGTATATATTGTGAGCACGTGATTTTTGCCCTATATGAGAAATACTCCCAAAAATTCAAAATAAAATAATTTTTCTTTGTGTGCAATTTTTAGATTTTTCGCGGCATTTTTGGATAATTATTTGTATTTGTCTATACATATTTATTTGTTAAATTAATATAAAATACAAAAATATGTCACATTTGAATCTAGGATATAATTCTACATTTAGGAGTAATTAAGTTTGCTTTGCAAAAAATAGGAAATCACAAAAATATGTATTTTTTGCATTTTTAGCATTTAATGTCCAAATTGCGCGATTTTATTTTAATTAATGTTTAATTTTGTGTGATAATTATTATTAGGAGTTGATTAATATTTTAAGTTAATTTTGGTTTTATTAATTTAATTTAGGATCTTTAAGTTTAATTTTGGAACAAATAAACGAAAAGAGAACAAAAAAATAGAAGGAAATTCGGAATTGGGCCAATTCTTGAATTAACCCCAAGCCCAAACCAATTCTACCCAACCCAAAATATCACTTAGCCCAATCCTACCCCATCTGACCAAACAAACCCCCCTTTTGTTATTTTTTCACTATACACTAACTAAAAAAAAATATAACCCTAAAACTAAAGAACCCAAAAACATCCGCCACCCCCTCCTATCTTCATCTTCCTCACGTCCAAATGACCACCATTGCTGCCCGTCGTCAACCAGCCACCCCCACGACCACCCTCGTCTCCAGTCCAGCGACCACCCAAACGCACCATCCTACAGCAACCAAACGACCAGCATCTCCATTCCCCGCCAAGACCAATACGTCCAAATACCACCACGCTCCAGCTTTACTCAACCAACCAAACAACGTCCTCCATAGCTGCGGCTTCACCTTCTCCTGCTGCTCGTCGTCAATCTGTCACGTCCAAACCCCTTCCCCGTCGTCCCACGTCCATATATATATATATATATATATATATATATATATATATATATATATATATATATATATATATATACATATATAGTATGATCGTTGCCAAGTTGGTCGTGGATTCGTCAAGATCGTTGTTGAGATTCCAGGCAGATTCGAGCTATTTTTGGTTTAAAAAAAATTTCCGGGCAGATTTGTTTCCGTTCGAGTTCGTCGTTATTCCGATTCGGTTACTTGGTTTAAGTTTCATTTCTGTCCGTATTTTGTTTGATATTCTCGAATCTAAAATCAGTATATGTTTGATTATTTTCTTGTTCGTTGTTTATCATGTTCTTGATTATTTCTTCAGTTTGCTTTATTCATTTGTTTTTGTTTAGTTTTAATAAATAAATATTTTAATTTAATCATTTGAATCCTTTATCCTGATTGTAATGTTGTTAGATTTAATTTGAAGTTCAATTGATTATTGAGTTTAGTGATTTGAATCTGTTTTATTGTTGTGTTAAGTCTAAATTTGGATCTGAGTTAGAAATTTGAATTTTTGTTTGTTTGATCTGTTAAATTTAATTTGAATCTGAGTTTAGTGATTGGAGTCTACTTGTTTGTTATGTTCAATTTTGTTATTATTGTTGAATCTGAAAGTAGGTTTGTTAAGAATGTTGTTCAAAATAATTTCAGTTGGTTCTTTGTTGTTCATCATTTAGTTTGAATTTGTTGTTTGAATTTGATTAAGAATTGGTTATATCTGCTATATTTTGGTTAATTGATTCAGCTAAATTGATTATAGCTGATGGGGGTAGAATCGTAATTTTTAGTAATTTTGGGGGTATTTTTGAAATTTAAAATTTAGATAATTATTTAATTTGAGTGCTCTGTCCACTAATTACTAAAGTATTATTAAAATAATATGGTGGGGGACAAGACATATGATAGTGGGGAATAAGACATTTATTTAATTAAAAGTGGGGGACAAGGCTTAATGGAAGGGTAGAAATAACATTAGGTGATTAATTAAAAGGCACTAGAGTTAGTAGAGTAATTAAATAACTAATAGGATAATTTGTTAGTGGGAAATACACTAATTATGTGCCTATTTAGAGGCTTAAAATCTGACAGAATTAAGAAGAAGGGAGAGAGATTGAAGAGAGAATTAAGAGCTAAAGGAGATTAGAGATTGAATAGGAAATAATTAAGAGCTAAGAGAGATTTGAAAAACAAAAAAAAAGGGAAGAGATTGGAGATAAAAAAAACGAAAACAAAAGGAATAAAAAAGGGTTTTGGAATTAAAAGAGAGCTTCAATTTTAACTATCAAGTTATATTTTCAAGTTCATCTTTTGGTTGCTGAGTTTTAAATCTGTCACTGGGTTGCTCTGTTTACTGGTTGTTGCTGGTTGTTGCTATTGTTATATACTACTGCTGTGCTGATCAATCCTGTTTCTTCTTCTATTTCCGTTACCAGGTATACTACTTTGAATCACTTTAATGTACGCCTTGAAGATGAAATTAAATGGCAGGAATTTATGTATTTAATTATAATATATTTGTATTTTTAGTTAAATATCAGTTATATATTTTTCTGCTATACTAAGGGTAGAGGCATGCATAATTAAGACTGTTTCCTATTATAAGGTCACTAATTAGCAGTCGACTGAAGCATAACAATAGATTATGAAACTAAAATCCTTGAAATGGCGCGAATACTAGTCAATACGATATTCTTGTTTAATTTGAGTAAATTGTTATATTATTGAATTATGGGATATATGTACGTAAGAATCGCGTAGCTAATAGTTTCAGCTTCACTAGTTCTCATATTTAAAATAAGGTAGTTCGAAATTTTATTTTTTTTAATTGGTAAAAATTTAGATTTGAATTTGAAAGTGTTGGAATAGAAGTAACTTGAGGTTTGTAATATTTGAATCTTATTAGTAACAAAGATCCGCAAATAATAGGCAAATATAATAGGTCAATAATTCCATAGAATCAACAAACTTGATAATTTTAGTGTGTGATTCAATGTAATAAGGCTAAGAACATTAATCTAGCAATAGGGTTTAATTTTTTAGATTTAGTAAACTTTCTAATAAGCTTTAGTATTTATGGTTAAATCTAGTTTTAAGTGATTGTGAATAAATAATTCCAACGGTTTTTTTTATACATAACAATGCGCGTTTTAATCTTGCTCTAATTAATTTATTTTGAATATTAGTTGTCGAATTTCGCATTTTTATTTACAAATTTCGAATTTTTTTTATTTAGCAAAATTCCTTTCCATTAATATTTGTCTTAATTTAGCAATTAGTGTGTTATATTTTTATTTTTTTAGCTCGTAATTAATTAGAATTTTTCTTTCTTTATTCTAGAGATGAATTTAAATAGAAATGTAGTCACTTTAGGATACCCTTAAAATAAAGGAGGCGTTCCTCGCCACAGTAAATTACAAATTACGGGGCCCTCAATAAAGGACATAATAATTGGATAGACTTCGAAGTTGGCCGCTTAGTGAATTTTCACGGCCTCTTCCCAAAATAACGATACGTTACTCTCTTTAGGACGCACCTTAATTAATCTTACCCTCCTAAACTCGGGTGTGCATTTATGCAACCCAAATCCAAATCTTGACAGAGTCGAAAGGTGCCGACGACCACATGTGCACTGGTTGTAACGTGGTTTGAGATGCTTTTCCATGGCGTCGAAATTCTTTTAAAAAAAAAATTAACTAATGAGGCGTGCCTCGCCAAACAAGAATACGCTTACTGCGGGGTCCTTTACACGTTATTTTTTTTTTGGTGAAATTGCTTAGACTTCCGGATGGACCGTTTAGCAAAATTTTATGGCCTTACCCAATATAATGATACGCTAGTCGCTTTAGGCTCGTCTTTAATAAATTACTTTCTTAAATACGGGTGCGCATTTATGTGACCCAAATCCAAATCTCAACGGAGTCAAAATGTATCGATAATCACGGGTATATTGACTGTGACGTGGTTCGAGATACATTTTCACAACGTTGCAATTCTCTGTAAAATAATAATAATAATAATAATAATAATAAAATTGATAAAAGCGGTTAAAAAGTTAAAATTTGCATATAAGTTCATAATTGTTAAAAATTAGATAATTAAGCCGAATATAACAGTTGAGCGACCGTGGTAGAACCACGGAACTCGGGAATGCCTAACACCTTATCCCGGGTTAACAGAATTCCTTATCCGGATTTCTGGTACACGGACTGTTAAACAGAGTCAGTATTTTTCTCAATTCGGGATTAAACCGGTGACTTGGGACACCATAAAATTTCCCAAGTGGCGACTCTGATCCTTTAAATAATCTCGTTTTGATTGTCCTTTAATTGGAAAAACTCCCTTTGTTACACCCTTCACGGGGTGCAGCGCCGGCAAAAGGAGGTGTGACAGCTCTAGCGACTCTGCTGGGGATTTTTGTATAACCCAGAACCACTGGTTCAGGGTTAGAAATTCGAGCTTATGATAAATTGTTGTATTTTGACTTTATTATCTGATATTTTCATATTATCTGTGCTTAATGTGCAAAATGATGATTTTTATCG
>MU688288.1:72879-119241 GCA_026770625.1 Nicotiana glauca | reverse complement strand
ACTTGCATAATACGCGCACCAATAAGAAACGGTCTAAACATACTCAGATCATGGAAAATGACTCAAACGAAAGAGATGTACCTCAAGCTCATCAGTACCATCACAACATAAGGCTGAGACGCCATCTCACATCATAGAAATAGAACACCTGAATCAACCCCGAAAGGTCATATCACCACGTAGGCTCGCTACAATGCGCGATCCTATCCAAACCCTATTTCATATGGAACACCTCCAGCCACTATGCTCAAAATCGACAGCCATGCACAATTTGATGTATGGAACCAAGGCAAATCATTACATCCGCGGTGAAAAAAATAACATATGCCATGCAACCTGATAGGACATAACCTATACGCCGTTCACTGAGCAACGCTCAATCACTCTTCCTGCTCGAATTCCACTAAGAGCCCACAATTGAACCTTACCACATGTGTTTATTACCAACAATTCATAACATCTCACAACACGGAAAGGTAACTCATAGATCTCCCCAGGTCTTTAATAATCTCAATAACAGTCGAATCAATACCTCCCTCAACAATGCCATTCTGAGCCTACTAAGCCGACTCAAGATAGAACACTCACTCACAAAACCCCAAATAAGAAAGGCAATCCTTCCCAGTCATCCGCTAGGTCCTCAAAATATAAAAATCCCTAATAGGACATAATCCGGCGAACATCGCCACTCAATCCGTAGCATTTCCCGACATAGCCATCCGCGCCTTCTTATCGCAATAGTCCAGAATAACACAACACGGAAACAACCAGTCTACATCTTAATATCATATCCAAAACCTAACATACCAAGCAAAGAAAGATCCACTCGGGCCTCCAAATCTCGGTAGTCACTAAACAGTACGGATACACACGATCAACAATCACGACATAGCCTGAATATGAGAACTTCCATCTCCACGTCCATACGGCACATGAATCACCATATCCTATTCCATTTTTCATTTTTGCCGTCCGAATATATGTCACACCTCTAATAACCAATCATTCCACGTTAGATAGTCTAAAATTTCCCTGTGCCACCAAGCAACCCGAATATCACAAGTCGACCCAACAAGAAAGTGCCGCAATAATACCGAAGTGTCATCAGTTTAATCACATTATTCTTTTTTGAAACATATACTCCCGTCAAATCACTCCCAATTAGCAGTACCACTTCCTTGATTACCTGAGGCTACCCGTTGCCTAAGAGTTTTATAAACTTCCTTCCAGAACTGAACCATAACTCCTCTAGCCAAGAACTTCCACTGATCCCATTCGAAAGAAAATCATTACACATCCCATGCTCCACATGCCCATAGAAAATATACATCTCCAAGAAAAACTCAACAAGAACTCTTTCCCAATTCCATTTGCACAATTAAACCGCCAGGACTGAATCCTTCTAACTTGACCAAGCTAAACATGTCGTTAGAACTCAATAGCTTTGTTGTAAGATACCTGTACGAACTCATTACCTCGAACACACACAAAGAATTAATCATATCCTTTCCATATCGATTTGGTCTACTAAGAAGCTACTTCATTTATCTATATTTCCTTCTGATTCATTTTCAACTTGATATCCCATGTTGCTGTAGCACCACAATGCCTCTACCCACCACACGAGACCCAAGCATAAGACCACACGATCTCAGACCCATGAGCCACTGAACACTCTCTCAAACATTCCCAGAAACACCACATTCCCAAAATAATCTACTCTGAAGAACTTCCTGCAAATCTAAATCCGTTACCTTTACTTTCTTGATACTGATACATAGAATCCAATAACTAACATAAAAATACCACAAGTCTTTCCGTCTTCCAATGAAAACACAATCTCTAACCACATGCACAACCTTAAGATACCCGATTATTCCTAGTATAATCTTGAACACATTAGAACCATTCTCGAAAGTCATTCACTCTTATTCAAACTACAAATTACCTAACCTCATGAACAGAACCACTCGTGCCTTATTGGAACTCCAATACCGCAAAATGAGATCCTCATCCCAATACAACCAAGCAACTTCCTGTTCTATGCACCGAGCATTCTTTACCAACAACAACTCTAGACATTTCGTGATTCTCATACCCTATGGAACATAATATAACCTTTGCCAAAAATTTTCTTTTACTCTAGCCATAGCTAATGCACTCGCATGCCCCAAACTGGAACTAACATAGCACCTAACCGTGCAATCAACTGCTCACCGCAGACTCCCCCACTTGGCTCGAAGCCATATATCAAGGCACACTCAACAACTCATAACACTTTTACTCTAATGATACCACAATGCCATAGTAAGATTAAACTCAAATCATTTACAATTTTGTGAAAACACATATCATCTAGTACTGTAATCCTCTGCAAATCTCGCATTCATCCCCACATCAGTTGAGTCCACTCTCTTAAGCGGCCCGAAATTTCAAATTTTAACACATACCCCTCAATTACACATGAGACCTTCTAACATACATGTATGGATCATACCACTTAAGAACACTCCGCAGGAGATAACCCACCTGCTTCGCCTCAATTTAACATTTATGCATGCCTCCCACTGTCATACACATTACATAGTCATTTAGTCTTCCTGGGTATGAGCTCATACCGCCACATGAAATGCACTTCCTGGCACTGGAGAAATTATGCACCCAGGCTGGTCAAGAGTGGATAATGCAAGTGCTGGAGCCTATGAACTGCTGGCCTCACCCACTGATGATGGGCCTGGGTGCACAATTTCTCCAGTGCCAGCTCCTGATCCAGTTCCAGCTCCAGTTTCAGCTCCTGATCCAGTGCCGACTCCCATTCTTGATCAGCCTAAGGGTACCACTCCTCAGACCGAGCTTCCATCAGTCCCAGTCCCATAGCTGAGGGTGACCCCTCTAGCATTCAGCCAGCTACTGCCTCTCCTAGCACTAAGTGTGCCCCGGGGAGCTTCACCTCTAACTCATCTCTATTTTTATGCATTAGGGACAATGCATGTTTTAAGTTGGGGGTGCTCAGTAGCATTGTGGAAAATTTTTGTGTAGACATTCTTATGTGATTTTGGATATTAGAATTGGAATCATTGTATATATGCTTATCTGTAGTGTCATCATCAATCTCATGTATTTATTCATATCTTCTGTTCTGTATATATTGGTATGACTTTGGAACATGAGATGTGTTTTTAAATGATGATGTTAATATTAGTGTTTACTTTATGCTTAAAATAGTGTTGTGTACATATGGTGTTACCTTTAACAAAAGTAGCTTGGTCTACCAACAACCTCTGGGCACAGGGGCTGCATGAATGGCTTGGTCTACAAACGACCTCTGGATCGCCTACTGAATAGCTGCTCGCTCCGCGTCGTCACCGGCATCCTCTTCAAGAGTAGCATCCACAACTGGGGCATCTACAATCTACTTGCCCTTATCTTGAGGGGCTTCATCACTCGAATACCTTGAACTCTCCTCATCCTCTTCATTTTCCTCATCGTCCGCATCCTCCGATTTATCCGAACCTCCGGAGTCCTCCTCAGAAGGGATCACAATAGGAGCTGGAGGAGCTGCAGTTTGGGAAGCTCCAGGGTAGGAAGGACAGAGTTAGTCATCAATGTTGAGAAGTCGAGACCCAAATCTGGAGGTGCCAAACCTGTACCCTGATCATCAGCTGTGGGAAGGATGGATGATAGGTCAAATTCCAGATTCTGCATTTTTTTTATTTCGACCTTTATAGCGGCGACCTCCATTTTGAGTGCGGGCAACCCACTCACTTCACCCCGTTCTATCATTTCTACTCGCAGCTCAAGTTGCTGCAACCGCTCCGTAAATTTTGAGTGCTGTTGCTGAATGGCTGCCATGGAGGTGTGCATGGGGGTCAGGGCACCCTTTATAAGGCTCAGCAATGTTTTCAGAAGTTGATCAACTTTAGCATTGGCATGCTGAGCCAATATAACAAGCTTAGGGGCAGCCGGGATGGCCACAGCAGGCTGGGAAGTAGTGGTTTGGGAAGCAGGCTGTGGTGTGGGAGGTGGTGCCTCAGTGGCTGCCTGGATCTCAGTAGGTTGGGAATCAGATGGCTCAACAGCAATTGGTGCCTGACTTGGGACCACTCGTGGGATAGCATCACTAAGGCGAGTGATATCAATGACCCCTGGCTCCTTTCCCTTTCTGTCATGAGGGTCATCAATTGGGACTCCCGCGTTCTTGCATAGTGTTGTGATCAAGGAGGGGAATGGAAGTGAGGTAGCTGTTTATGTGGCCCTGATCCCTATCTCCTAATATATCACTGCCCCTAAATCTATCTTAATACCGGCCATGATGCATGCAATGAGGATCGCCTTTTCAATGTCAATCACTATTTCGTTTTGAGTTGGTATTAGTCTAGATGTGAGGAATGCAAGCCAGTAACGATCCTCTCTTGACAAACTTTCCTTGTAGATTTTCTGGCCAGGGTTGATCCAGGCCGACGTTCCTTTTGCAATTACGGAGGCAATCCATCCTCTTTCATTTTCCCGATTCTCAAACTTTTCCGTATACTCTGCGGTACCAGAACTCCAGTTTGGGACATATATCTCATTTATGGTCTCGTCAGCGCAGAAGACTGTTTTCCCTCGGACTAGCACTTCATGAGTGAATTCTCTGCTTCGTTTTTTATGCTTGTTCCTCGAAGCCCCATATGATGCATAGAATTCACGAACGAGGGATTCGTTGTATTCACCGTGTGGTTCAGTGAAGGACTTCCAGTTCCTCTTCTTGATGTTTTCTAGGATGTGAGGATAGCGCTCTTTCAGCCCATTCAAACTGAGCTGCTTCTCCGGCAGGAGCTTCCGCTTTA
Organism: Nicotiana glauca; assembly: GCA_026770625.1. Taxonomy (NCBI): domain Eukaryota; kingdom Viridiplantae; phylum Streptophyta; class Magnoliopsida; order Solanales; family Solanaceae; genus Nicotiana; species Nicotiana glauca. The sequence goes on along the minus strand of MU688288.1, from coordinate 114,412 downwards.
GCAACCCTTCTTTATATCTTTCCCTGGACCCCTCTACTCCCCATCGGAGTTGGAAGTCATTGCCATTATTCCCGTGCTTCTGCCAGTAAATCAACCTCAGGTGTGGGTCCCTCCTTCTCAGACTGGGAGGGACGAGGTGTTTGAGGTTCCGTCCTTTGTCGCTTTGATTTGGATTGGCCGGGGGGTGTTTGTTTGACAATGTTGTGTTTTTGCTTGGGAGCCATACCTGCACGAGGGTAAAATGTTAGTGCCCATAGCAACACAGTGACCTACACATACAAAAATAACAATTTGAAGAAGAAGTGCAGAATGCGATCAATTCTGCGGTCGCAAAACAACAATGCGGACCGCAGAATCACCGCAGACTTGACTTGCCAAAACATTCTACTCGAAATGCGATCGTAATTCACCGCAAAGTGAAGCATGCGATCGCAGACTGACCGCATAATGAGATGCTCATTAACATATGTTCTGTAACACTATGCGGTAAGAATGCGGACCGCATTTGAGATCTGCGACCGCAGATCAACCGCATTGTGTCATCGTCCTCAGAGGACCTAGGGCTAATTCTGCTATGACAATGCGGACCGCATTGCACAAATGCGGACCGTAGAATGCGTTTGATACCTGCTTTTCCCTAGTTTTCAACAATGGCGGTCCTCTTTTGTTCTTACCCCACACCCCTCATTAGTTTTAGCCCATGTGTAGTTATTCTACCAAGAATCGACTACCCAAACCCTAAGCTATACCTCCGCACACAAAATAAGGTACAACCACCTAAACAACCACAATAAAATTGAGAAAGAAAAAGAAGGAAAAATACAGAGGGGGGATCGGAGTATTACCAGAAGAAGTTACAGGGGTGACAAGTGAAGCTTGAATCTGTGACAGCGGGGGCTCGATCGAGTTTCGCTTTGTCTTTTTCTGAGGGTTTCTTTTTCTTTTCGTTCTTCTCTTTGTTTTTTTTAAGTGAATGAGAGATGTGCGACTTACCTGGCAGATCTGCGATGGGCCCAGCACTGCATAACACACCATGCAACCGCATATGTGTTATGCGGTGATTTTAGAAGTGGGTTTGACAAGGGAGGAATGCGATGTACAATGCGGTCGCAGAAGTTAAATGCGGACCGCATTGTACACCGCTCCACCGCATAACATGCACCATTTTGGACAACACTTTGTTCCTGTTTGCAGTCAAAATGCGGTCCGCATAGCAATAATGCGACCGCATTCCTACCGCATAATTCACCTGGTGCATTTTTTCTTCAAATTTCATGCATTTTCACCAAGTGTTGAGATCTTTTTAGCCCTGCACTCACACACACTTTTAATTGCTCAAATAAATCTATCTACCAAAAGTTGAAAAATTCAAGAAAAAAAAATGTTACCAAATATGGGTTGCCTCCCATGAAGCGCTTGATCTAACGTCGCGGCACGACAGAGTTGAATTTCTGTTGATTTCACTCAATGGTCGGGCATGGACCATCTTTGAGAGCCAGCTGCTCCGCCAAATGCTTTTCACCATCCGTGCCCAAGTAATGCTTGATGCGTTGCCCATTTACCTTAAATGTCCGGGATCCATCAGTCGACTCTAATTCCACCGCTCCATAAGGAGAAACATTCACCACCTTGAATGGGCCGGACCATTTTGATTTAAGCTTTCCCGGAAACAATTTTAACCTCGAATTAAAGAGCAAGAATAAATCACCCGCCTTAAACTCTCTTTTCAAGATTTTCTTGTCGTGGACAAACTTCATCCGTTCATTGTATACAGTTGCACTTTCATAAGCATGGAACCGGAATTCCTCCATTTCATTGAGTTGTGTTAACCTCAAATTTGCAGCTTCCGCCCAGTCTAAGTTTAGCCATTTCAGTGCCCACATCGCTTTGTGTTCCAACTCCACGGGTAGATGAAATGCTTTACAAAAAACTAGCCGATAAGGAGACGTACCAATAGGAGTTTTGTAGGTCGTGCGGTACGCCCACAATGCATCATCCAGCTTTCTTGACCAGTCGGTCCTATTTGCGTTCACAGTTTTTGCTAAGATGTTCTTGATCTCCCGGTTGGAAACCTCAACTTGAACACTTGACTGCAGATGATAGGGGTTGGACACCTTATGCTTTACACCATACTTCTCAAGTAACCCCGCAAAAGCCTTGTTGCAGAAATGAGATCCACCGTCGCTTAGAATGGCTCTAGGTGTGCCAAACCGCATGAATATATTTTTCTTCAAAAAGGCGGTCACACTCCTCGCCTCATTGTTTGGTAAGGCAATTGCTTCAACCCATTTGGACACGTAGTCCACAGCCACCAAGATGTATTTCATTCCACAAGAACGTACAAAGGGTCCCATGAAGTCGATTCCCCATACATCAAAGATCTGGATCTCCATCACAAAGTGCATTGGCATTTCATGCCTTTTGGAGATTGAACCTTGTCGTTGACATTGATCGCAAGCTTTTACAATTTGGTTGGCATCATGGTAAATGGATGGCCAATAATAACCACATCCAAGAACCTTAGCCGCCGTCCGATTTCCTCCATGATGTCCCCCAACCGGTGAATCATGGCATGCTTTGAGAATTGGCATGACTTCTTCTTCTGGAACACACCTTCGAATGATATTGTCGGCACACACGGGGAACAAATAGGGCTCCTCCCAATAATATTGCCGACAATCTCTCAAGAATTTCTTCTTTTGATAAGACTCCAACCCATCCGGAATAATATCACTCACCAAGTAGTTAGCAATCAGCATACCATGGAGCAAAAGTGTTGGATAGTGCCAAAATGTGCTCGTCCGGGAATGCATCATTGATTTCAAACTCTTCCTTTGGTCCCTGCCTCCTCAAGTCTTGACAAATGATCCACCACTTGGTTTTGAGTTCCCTTGTGGACCTTGACTTCAAAGTCAAATTCTTGCAACAACAAGACCCATCGAATTAATCGAGGCTTTGCATCCTTCTTTTCCATGAGGTAGCGGAGAGCCGCATGATCCGTGTACACCACCACCTTGGTTCCCAATAAATAAGCTCGAAACTTCTCAAAGGCATAAACAATGGCAAGAAACTCTTGCTCAGTGACAGTGTAGTTCATTTTTGCCTCATTAAGTGTTTTACTTGCATAGTAGACCGGATGAAGAACTTTGTTATGACGTTGCCCGAGCATCGCTCCAATAGCTACACCACTAGCGTCACATATGAGATCGAAAGGAAGATTCCAATCGGGTGTGACAATAATAGGTGTCGTGGTGAGCCTTAGCTTTAATTCATCAAACGCCTTGAGGCACTTTTCATCAAACACAAATTTTGCATCCTTTTCAAGAAGCTTGCACATGGGGTTTGCAATCTTGGAGAAGTCCTTGATGAACCGCCTATAAAATCCGGCATGCCCCAAGAAACTTCGAACACCTTTTACCGAAGTAGGTGGAGGAAGCTTGGAAATAATCTCGATTTTCTCCCGGTCAACCTCAATGCCTTGCTTTGAAATCCTATGCCCCAACACGATGCCTTCATCTACCATGAAATGGTATTTCTCCCAATTTAGCACAAGATTTGTCTCCTCGCATCTCTTAAGCACTTGTCTAAGATTGTTAAGACAATGCTCAAAAGAATCGCCCACTACCGAGAAGTCATCCATGAAGACCTCTAGAAAATCCTCCACCATGTCGGAGAAAATGGACATCATGCATCTTTGAAAGGTAGCCGGAGCATTACATAAACCAAATGGCATCCGACTAAAGGCAAAAGTTCCATAGGGACAAGTGAACGTTGTTTTATCTTGATGCTCCAACGCAATGTTTATTTGGTTGTAGCCAGAATACCCATCAAGGAAGCAATAGAATGACCTCCCCGCTAGCCGATCAAGCATTTGATCAATAAAAGGGATAGGGAAATGGTCTTTGCATGTTGCACTATTGAGCTTTCGGTAATCCATGCATACCCTCCAACCGGTCACCGTTCTTGTTGGGATGAGCTCATTTTTGTCATTTTCAATTACAGTTATGCCTCCCTTCTTCGGTACATATTGCACCGGACTTACGCAAGAACTATCAACGATAGGGTATACCACCCCGGCATCCAATCACTTGATGATTTCCTTCTTCACCACCTCTTGCATTGACGGATTCAATCGCCGTTGATGCTCCACACTTGGTTTTGTGTCATTCTCCAATTGTATCTTGTGTTCACAAATACCTGCGGGGATTCCTCAAATATCCGCAATTATCCATCCAATGGCTTGCATATGCTCCTTCAATACTTCCAATAATTTCTCCACCTGCACATCATTCAACAAAGATGAAACAATTACGGGTAATGTATCATTAAAGCCAAGAAATTTATACCTTAGGTGCGGAGGGAGTGGTTTGAGCTCAAATTGCGGTGGCTTAATGATTGATGGCTTTGCAGGGGGTGTTACTCAATTCTCCAAGTCAAGAGAAAGCTTTGCCAGAGTATAAGTGTAGGATCCAAGACCCTCCAATGCATTTACCGACTCCATGTACCCATCCATGTCTTCACCATCCAAATTTACCAAGATAGCTGCCAATGCCTCACCAAGGCATTGATCTTCCGTTTTCAATTCGACGGTATCTTCCACCTCATCAACAACCTCTATCACAGAAATGCTCTCATACTCATGGGGGCAACTTCATACCCTTGCTTGCTTGAAATGTAACCTCTTCATCGTTCACCCGAAATTTGATTTCGTTCCACTCCAAATCCATGAGTGCTCTTCCCGTGGCTAGGAATGGTCTCCCCAAAATGATAGGGATTTCTTTATCTACCGTACAATCAAGAATTACAAAGTCGGCAGCCAAATGGAATTTCCCAACTTTTACAATCACCTCATCAACAATTCCTACCGGTCGCTTAATGGAACGATCGGCCATTTGTAACCTCATGCTTGTTGGCCTTGGCATACCTACTCCCGCTTGCTTATAAATGGCTAGTGGCATCAAGTTGATGCTAGCCCCATTGTCACAAAGGGCTCTTGCAAATTCACGCGCCCCGATAGTACATGGTATGGTAAAATCTCCCGGATCTTCCTTCTTTTGGACCGGAGTTGTGGCAATAATAAAACTAACCCGGTGAGTCATATTTACCACCTCATGCTTTGTGGTCTTCTTATTGGTGATCAAATCTTTTAAGTATTTAGCAAACCCCGACATCTCTTGAAATGCTTCCACAAAAGGAATGTTCACCGTTAATTGCTTGAGGATGTCGTAGAACTTTTCAAGTTTGCTATCATCAATCTTGCGTGCAAGCCTTTGAGGAAATGGAGGAGGAGGTCTAGGAATAGGTGGAAGAGCTTTTGGTGTCTCTTTTCCCTCTTCATTCACCTCTTCCCGGTGTTCTCTTTGCACTACCACTTCTTCTGGAATCTTCTCAACCTCAACAACAATTTGATCTTCAACCTCTATCTTTTTCTCAAACTTTTCTTCTTCAACCATTTGTTCACCCTCTCCGTTTAGCACCTTCCCACTCCTAGTAGTGATCGCCATGATGTGAGAAGTTGGACCACTCCCACTACCTCTTGGATTTGCAACCGTGTCACTAGGGAGTATACCTTTTTGCTTTGGATTTTGCTCTTTGGAGAGGTCTCTCATTTGCATCTCCAATTTTTAAATGGAAGCGGTATGAGATCCTACAACCTCGGTCATGTTCCTCATGGAAGTGTCAGATTTTTCTTGATTTTGCAACACCCGCTCGAGCATAGCTTCCAACTTAGATTCACTAGAAGACCCTTGGTTCGAATATTGACCCTTTGGAGGAACATAAGGGTTTGAGCTCCGGTTAGTAAAATTATTGTTGTTATTCCAATTCCCTTGATTTGAGCCGCCTTGGTCATGTCTCCATTGTTGGTTTTCTTGCCCTTGCGGGTTTGGCCTCCATTGACTTTGTTGCCCTTGACCCTGATAATGTTGTCTTTGATACCCTCCTTGAGGGTTGTTGATGTAGTTGGCTTCTTCAAACTCTTCGTTGGAGATGGGTTGCACATCCTCGACTACATTCACCTTCTTTGTTTGACTCTCAGTGAACATTTTTGTCAACACATTTACATTCGTAGCCAATCCTGCAATTATTTGGTCCCTCTCTTGATTCTCCTTGATCAAGTTGGTCAAGGAAGGAGAACCATATGCCACTCCACCTGAGATTTCCTAGGAATGCCACGCTTGATTTTGTTGTGCCATTTTGTCAAAAATTTGTGTAACCCTTGCGAATGATTTATCCATGAATGATCCATCAGCTGCATTCTTGGCTATGGCTTGGTTCATAGGATCCAAACCCATGTAGAATTTTTCCAATAGCATAGAATCCGGGAAACCATGGTTTGGAGACCTCACCAAATATAATTTGAATGCCTCATGCAACTGCCCTCCCGGTGTTTGCTTGAAGAAGAAGATTTTATCCCGCAACTCAGACTTCTTACTTTGCGAGAACCACTTGGATAGAAACGCCCGGACAAGTTCGAGCCAAGAATGAATAGAGTTAGGTGGTAGATTCTAGAGCCATCTCCTTGCATCCACAGCAAGAGAGTACTTAAAGCACGTCAATCTCAGGGCATCATCAGAGACATGATTTTGCTTGTGCATTGCACACACACCCAAAAAGTTCCTAAGGTGCTGTGTTGGATCATCATCGGTGGAATTTCTGAAGAACCCCTCTGCCTTGAGCATAAGGATAAAACCGTGTTCCACTTTGAATGTTGCAGCACCAACCACAGGAGGTACAATAGCATTTGTATCCTCAATGTACTCTTCGATGTCTGCAAAGGGATTCTCTCCCAGATCTGCCTCAACGTCATCGCCAGATTCAGACATGTTTTCCTATCAACACCAAGCAAAACAAGCAAAGTGTGATAGAATAGAAGTAGACACACAGTAAAGTGCAAACTAATAAGTAATTTCAAAACCGTATTCCCCGGGAACGGTGCCAAAATTTGATACGCTCAAATTACACTTTAATAATTCGTGTAAGGCGGTCGATGTCAAATATAATAACCCAACAAGGTTGGGGTCTAATCCCACAGGGAATAAGTGTGAAAAGGTTGCTTAAATCAGTGTGTTGCCCGACTGAAATCGTAATTCTATTCGGTTAATAGTAACAGGAGTGTAGGGTAGTAGTATCAAGAGTATGAAAAGGAGTTATTTTGGAATGGTAACTATTTGAATTGTTGATATGGTAATTAATGAGATTGATTAAACCAAGGTTGTGTCCCCGTTAATGAAGTGTAATGCTATCGGTGTTAATATGATATATTTCTAATGGTCGGTTCTTCGTATGCAATTGATGTCTAAGCAACTACCCAATATTTCCTAATAGTTGGATAATATTTCCTCTTTTAAATTTTCCCAAATGTAGAAGAGTTGCAATTCATAACCATCAATATATGCCAAATAAAACCCACTTATCCCTAAGCGATTTTATTAAACAAGGTGTAAGGCCTTGAGTTTTTTATATTTACTTCTACCAAATTCTAACTCACTTTCCCAAGCAAAGCAAGAATTTAATGGCTTGTGTTAATGTTTACAACCACCAACAATAAATGAAGAATGAGAAGTAAATAAATACCAACCAACCATTATACATATATTCAATGTTAAACACCCATTAACATAACACCTATTTAGGGTCCACAACCTTAGTATTTAAAGTTAGCTACACATACTAAAATACAAGGGACAACTAGTATTTCATGCCATAAATGCTTACAAAGAAGGGAATCTTCAACCCAAAAGCCTCCAAAAAGAGAGAATATTTATGTCTTGGAGTGTAGTGTAAAGGGTAGACAAGATGAGCCCACAAAGGCTTCATAAAACTATTTATAGTGGGGCAAAAATCGGGGCAGAAAATGGACAAAATTGCCCTTTCAGGTCAGATATGCGACTGCAATCTTGTCGCAGAACAAGTATGCGGTCTGCATTTTGATCGTCCAGACCGTAGAGTAAAACCCTAGTTCCCAGATCTTCACCGCATTTCCATTATGCGGATCGCATTTTAGTTCTGCAGCCGCATTTTGTCCCACATTGCTGATCTTCAGTGATCTTCATGGTTGGTTATGCGGTCATTATGCGTACCACATTTTGATTCTGCGGTCGCATCTTGAACCGCATTTTTCTCTTGAATTTATGCTCAGGACTCTGCTTCAGTTTGCGATCCTCTTGTCCATTATGCGGCTCGCATGTGTGATCTGCAACCGCATAGTGGACAGCAGACCAGCATTTGTGCAACCTTTTCTCTTTTCTAGCCTTTTTTGCTTCTATTTCCATCTTCTTGAGTTCCCCTTCCTCATGTACTGTAGAAGTAACAAAACTACATAAGTATAGATCATATTTGCATTAAAACAAGCTAAAATCTAAGCAATTAGTATATAAATGTGCCCAAATTCTCCGGCACATCAAGCCCCTCGGGCTCTCTCTCTCATATCACTCTCAGAACAGTATCATATAGTAACCGCTTCGGCGTGCAGCCCGATCCATATATCGCTGCGGCATTCAGCCTGATCCATATCTCGCTGCGGCGTGCAGCCCGATCCATATAGGTACCCGCACTCACTGTGGGGGTGTAGACTCCGGAGGGGCTCCTACAGCCCAAGTGCTATATCACCACAGCGTGCAGTCCGATCCAATATATATATATATATCGTTGTGGCGTGCAGCCCGATCCATATAAGTATCGTTGCGGCGTGCAGCCTGATCCATATTATAAAACCCTCACATCCAGGCCCTCGGCCTCATATCACTAAGTGTATCCTCACATCTGGCCCTCGGCCACACTCAGTCAGAATATCATCACAGGCCCATCGTGCATTAGTAAAATAGTAGTTCTCAACCCAAATTATCATTTAAAATATCATTTAAGACTCAAATCTGAGTAAAAGGGGCTGAGTTTTAAAGTAGTGGAGAAACAGTGTTACTAAGTTCAAGTAATAAGTCAAAATAGTGAGGAAACGGTGATAAAAATCCCCGAAGGATTCAAATAGTTGGCACGAAGCCCAAATATGATTTCAGCAATCAGCCAAAATCATGATGATAACAAGTAAATTTCAGTCAAATACACAATAAATTCATCAATCAGGACGGACCAAGTCACAATCCCCAATGGTGTTCTACACCATGCTCACTATCTGGCGTGCAAGTCACCTCAATATAGCGCTACGATGTGTGATCCGGGGTTTCAAACCCTCATGATATCATTTACAATCATTACTCACCTCAAACCGGTGAAATCTCTAGCTCGCCACGCCTTTTCCACTGAAATCGGACACCTCGGGCGTCGAATCTGATCAAAACCACAACGAATACATCACAATAGGCTAAGGGAACATAACCTAATCGAAAAGAATCGAAAAACATCGGAAAATCACGAAATTGGCAAAACCCGAGCCCCAGGCCCACTTCTCATAAAATTAGAAAATAAATATCACCGGATTCCTTATCTCGCCACGAGTCTATACGTATCAAATTTACCAAAATTGGAGTCCATTTGACCCCTCAAAGCCCAAATTAAAATTCCAAAATCTCAAGCCCTAGTTCTTCCATTTTTGGTTAAATTCCCATGAATTTCTAGGTTAATTTCACAATAATATCACGTTTTTAATTTATAAAACTTACCTTCAACCAATCCTCTTCGAATACCTCTTCAATTTCTCCCAAAGAGCTCTCAAAAAGTTTAAGAATGGAGGAAAAATGACTTAGTCTCGCGGTTGAAATATTTTAAAACCCTTCTTCCCAGCTGTGATTTTCTTCTATTCGAATGCAAAGGCCCTCTCGCGTTCGCGATGAACATATATTCCTCTGACCAAAATTACCCTACGCGAACGCGATGCCTTGGGTCTCTGAACCTATGCGAATGCGGTCCCCTCGCGAAGAGCATTTGCTCTGGAACCTTCACGCGCCAAACAACTCTATGCGAACGCAGCCACTGGAACGCGAACGCGATGAACAACCAAACGACCTTACGCGAATGCGCGGCCCAAGACGCGAACGCGAAGGCCAAAACACTGATCCTGAAATTCCCTTCTGCGCGTTCGAAACTCACCAACGTGAACGCCAAGGCCAATTCTTCTGCAACAATATAGCTGGAAAACCTGCAATCTTCAAAGGCCAAAATTGGTCCAATGACCCTCCAAAATCACCCCGAGGTCCTCGAGGCCCCCGGGACCTCAACCAAAAGCACCAACAAACCTTAAAACATCATTCAAACTCACTCAAAACATCAAAACACATCCAACAACGCTAAAATCATACATTCTCGCCGGATTCAAGCCTAAGATTCTCAAAAACTTCCGAAATATGCATTTGATCAAAAACCTGACCAAAACACCTCCGAATGACCTGAAATTTTGTACACACATCCAAAATCACCTAATGAAGCTACAGCAACTCTCGGAATTCAATTCCGACCCTTGGATCAAAATCTCACCTATCAACCGCAATTCGCCAAAATACTAACTTCGCCAATTCAAGCCTAATTCTTCACCGGACCTCCAAAATCAATTCTGATCACACTCCTAAGTCAAAACTAATCCCCCAAAGCTAACTAAATCACCGGAAATCACACCCGAGCCTCATAACTCATAAGTCAACATCCGGTTGACTTTTCCAAACCAGACCTTCCTTAGAGAGACTAAGTGTCTCATTTCCTACCAAAACCAATCCAAATCAACTCTAACACACCAAATACCGATAATGAAACATGAAGAAGCATAAAATGGGGGGGGAACGGAGCGGTAACTCATGAGACGACAGGTCGAGTCGTCACATCTATCATCACGCAGACCTTGCTCGTCACTTCCAAGTTACATAGATACATCCCGCAGTACTAACATACTCATCACATGGCTATTCAACTGTCACTTCCAATAATAGGGACGCTGCCGAACATATAAGTTCAAATTACTTACTCACACATTCAGCACCTCAGTGCTCAAGCAATAGGCAAAGATCCGGCCTGAAGTCCTCCAGACTGGCCCATATCAAAAGCACAGAGATCACATCTCGCCCCTTGATCGGGGAATCACATGCCATCAAGGCACATTTGATACTGAGCGCTCATGCGCGCAGACAAACGCGTGGAAGGAATTTCAAGAGTTTATTTTCAAGCTGAATCAAGGATGCACGATAAGAATTCAAGAATGTGAAGTTTTCCTAAAGGTTCTGAAGCCTCTCGAGGATAAATACAGGCGTCTCTATACCGATCTGCGAGACTCTACTAAACTTGCTCATAACTCGTGAGACCTAGTAACCTAGGCTCTGATACCAACTTGTCACGACCCAATTCCCGAACCCGGTCGTGATTGCACCACTCGTGAAGACAAGGCCGGCAAGACCAATTCAGAATACCTCTTTTAAGCAGTTAATTACCATAAAGCAATTATGAAGCATGATTTAATAATAGTAATTTGCGGAAACATAGATAATAATAGTAGAACCATCCTGACACAGCCCAAACCGGGGTGTCACAAGTCAAGAGCATCTATTAGAGTATAAATACAACTATAAGGCCTGAAATAAACAAAATAGGAATGATAAACAAAGGATGAAGCATGGAGCTGCGAATGCTGGCAGCCACTTCATTAAATCAGACAACACTGCCTCCGGTTAGCAAAAACCCGCTACCGGGTGTATAAATACCTGCATCTGCACACAAGGTGCAGGGAGTAAAGTGAGTACTCTAACTCAGTGAGTAATAAAGGTAAATAACAACTTAGCAGTAAGAAATCACGTAAAGAAAACCATCATGCTGTATAGAAGCAGGGTACAATCCTTTGAGAAAAGAGTGAAGATGTGAAATCCTTAGAAATATCTTGGCTCAGTTTAAATCTCTTTTGAAAATGATCTTTTCAATAGTTATGAAATGATTTCAAAACAGTTAGTGCCGATAAGCACAGAAGATCCGCCCCTCGAGCACAAATACTACAATATAACAGGTAAAAAGGCAAGTAAATATGCAAGATGAGCACATAAAAGTTTGCCCATCGGGCAATATCTCAAAACAGTACCAGCCCCTCGGGCTCACTCTCAGAACACTCTCATCCCCTCGGGATCTCTCTCTCAGATCACTCTCAAAATAGTATCATATAGTAACCGCTGCAGCGTGCAGCCCCATCCACATCTCGCTACGGTGTGCAGCCCGATCCATATATCATCGACGGCGCTCACTGGGGGTGTGCAGACTCCGGGAGGGGCCCCTTACTGCCCAAGCACAATATCAAGACACCTCGTGGCATCATCATTCGGCCACATCATTACTCGGCACTGGGCCTCACATCACTCAAGCCACCTCGTGGCATATAAAGTATCTCAGGCCCTCGGCCTCATATCACTCATCATATCTTCACATATGGCCCTCGGCCTTACTCAGTCCAAAAATCATCACAAGCCCCTCGGGCATTTTGTCAAACAGTAGTTCTCGGCCCAAACTATCATTTAGAAATATCATTTAAGTTCAAATCTGAGTAAAATTTGGCTGAGTTTGTACAACAATAGATATCAACAGGACTGAGTTCAATTAATACGTCAAAACAATGAGGAAACAGTGATAAAATCCCCGAAGGGTTCAAATAATTGGCACGAAGCCCAAAGACCAAATCATGATAATAACAGATAAGTTTCAGTCAAGGACACGGTAAAATCATCAATCGGGACGGACCAAGTCATAATCCCCAACGGTGCTCTACCCAACGCTCGCTATCCGACGTGCAAGTCACCTTAACTACAGCACTACGATGTGCAAATCCAGGGTTTCAAACCCTCAGGATATCATTTACAATCATTACTCACCTCGAACCGGTGAAATGTCTAGCTCGCGACGCCTTTGCCCCACAAATCGACCTCCACACGCGTCAAATCTATCCAAAACTAGAACGAATACGTCGCCAATGGAACAATACCCAACCGAAAATAATCGAAAAATATTAAAAATCTCGAAATTGGCAAAACCCGAGCCCCGGGCCTACTTTTTGAAACTCAAAAATTTTTACATCAACGGGTTCCTTATCTCGCCACGAGTTCATACATACCAAAAATTCTCAAATCCGACCTCAAATGGTCCCGCAAATCCCCAAATCAAATTTTAGAATCTTAAGCCCCAGTTCTTCAATTTTAGGCTTAATTTTCATAAATTTCAAGGTTAACTTCACATAAAAATCGTGTTTTAAGATCATAGAACTCACCTCCAATCAATCCCAGTCGAAACCCTCTTCAATCTCCGTCCAAAAGCTCTCAAGAATGCTCAAAAATGGAGGAAAAATAACTTAGCTCGTGGAACAAAAAATGGAATTTAAAACCCTTCTGCCCAGCACATTACCGCATCTGCGGCGCACTTTCTGCTTATGCAACATCCGCTTCTGCGGAAATCCTTCTCTTCTGCAGAGTTTCATTAAATGCCCAGGACCACTTCTGCGGTCAATATCCGCATCTGCAGACTCCGCTCCTGCGGGAAACCATCCGCTTCTGCAGAAACTCCCACATGACAAAAATCCGCATCTGCGATGCCATCGCCGCATCTGCGGTCCCAATTCCACAGATGCGGAAATACCAGAACCAGCAATCTGAGCAATAACACAAGTCCAAAGTTCATCCCAATAGCCATTCGAAATCACCCCGAGGCCCCCGGTACCTCAACCAAAAGTGCCAACCCATCCTAAAACATCATCCAAACTTGCTCCAATCATCAAAACACCTCAAACAACACCAAAATCCTCAAATTACATCGGATTCAAGCCTAAGTTCTTCTAAAACTTCCGAAACACGCATTCGATCAAAAACCCAACCAAACGACGTCTGAATGACCTGAAACTTTACACATACATCCCAAATCAGTTAACGAAGCTATAGCAACTCTCGGAATTCCATTCCGACCCTCGTATCAAAATAATCACCTATCAACCGGAATTCACAAAAATACTAACTTCGCCAATTCAAGCCTAATTCTACACCGGACATCCAAAATCACTTCCGATCACACTCCTAAGTCACAAATCATCTAACGAAGCTAACCAAATCATAAAAAATCCGATCCGAGCTCATATACAAATAAGTCAACTCTTAGTCAAACCTTTCAACCGAAACTGTTCTTTCAAATTCATTCTAAACATTCCTGAAAACCAAAAACCAACGATCTACATTAGTCGTAATACATAACACGGGGCAAGTCATGCCTGAGAACTGGCGATCAGAGTGCAAAAGTTCAAAATAACCGGTCGGATTGTTGCAATTAAATTCTATGTACTAAACGTGTAAAATATATTTATACAATTAGGTCACGTATTAGGTAATAAATTCAAATTTTATGAACCGATTAACAACAACAACAACAACCCAGTATAATCCCACTTAATGGGGTCTGGGGAGGGTAGTGTGTACGCAGACCTTACCTCTACCCTTGGGTAGAGAGGCTGTTTCCAAATAGACCCCCGGCATCCTTCCCTCCAAGAACTTCCCACCTTGCTCTTGGGGAGACTTGAACTCACAACCTCTCGGTTGGAAGTGGGGGTTGCTTACCATCAGAGCAACCCCTCTTGTCCGATTGTGTAAATAAATACTTAAACAATTATTGTATTTTAAACCTTTATAAAAGATTGCTTTTCTTTTCTTTAAGATTATTACCAATTAACGTTCATATTAAAAATTACATGTGGTGTAAATTCTTTTTACATCATGAGTTCAAAGCAAATTATATTATACATGATAATTACAAGTAAACATTTTAATAAGCAGCTATTGACAATCTACTAATTAAAAATTATAACTAACCTGGTACCACATGTTAGAATTCACATATAATGTAAACAAATATTTATACTATCAAATGTAAGTTAAATCCGAGTTTAAATCCGCTGTAACCAGCTTGTTAGGCTTAAAAAATATTCACTGAAGTCTAGCAAGGTAAGTAATATGCTTCATATTTTATTCTGTTAATTCTTGTGCTACATAAATTTGAGATCTTAACCAGCCCTTATTAGACATCTTTTACCAAAGTTAAACACAAATTTACCTAATTAGTAAATATTGAGATGTAATAATATATTCCCACGAAAGAGTAGACACGATCACTAGACCATGTGACTACTATATTATTTTTATTTATATAGAACATAGGAATATTGATTCTATGAACATAATTTATTTTCTATGTCATGTGGGAGACAAACAATACTAAATGATGCACGAGACACCTATAGAATCAATATTTCTATTGATTATAGGAATACCGGATTTGGTTCTATGATCATTTGTTTTGTTTAGTTTTGCTTGACGTTAATAGCATGCTACTTAGGTTAATGGTTAACGTGTAGTCTGATTAGAAGATAAATAGCTGTCATAAAATATTGAGTTGTAACAATATTTTCGCATAAAAAAGTAGATACGACCTTCTGGATCCGGGGGCGGATTTTAAGTGGAGGTTTCAACATTTTGTTCGTTCGGGTTTGATTGTGTCGTAGCTCTATAATTCGGATTAAGTTTATCGTTGGATGAACTGCTGATATTGATCCAAAAAAAAAAGACGGTAGGTACAGCTAGGCCGTGAACAGCCAACCATCGTACTGTAAAAATTGGATAGGTTCGATCTATAGTCATTAGGGCCTCCTAAAACGATCTACTGATCCGAACCTCCTTCGCGGAAAAATTATACTGTATAAATAAGGTAAAAAAAAATTTTTTACCTCTATATATTATGTTTTGAATCTCCTTGATACACCCGAAAAGTGTAAGTTAATGGTCAAGGAGGTTCATAACATTTGTAAGGACATTGTTTAAATTTCCACTAGCTACAATTTTTTTTAAAACACCCTAGCAGAAATCTTGTCAAACATCAAAACATGGGGATTACTATTAATTTGTTTTCGAATTCTGATGCATCTCTGATCTATCCATCAGAAAATATGCGAACAACAATAATATATCAACCATTCGAAAGAGACAATAGTTATTATTCTTGATTCACGTGGGAGATCATAGATAAGTGAAAAATTAGTTATTATAACAATAATATCAAGAAAGCTAACTCATATAAGATCTGAAACATTAAGTATCAGGACAGATAGTAAAAGGGAATATTATGTTTGTATATATGATCTGCTTAACCTACAGAGATATTGTTTTCTTGATTACTATTGATTCGTCATATGATTTTATGTTGAATAAATTGTTAATATCCTTAAGATAAACTACACTGGAAAATCCAAACATAGAAATTAAATGTCGTATGAATAGTACCAGCTAGCTGTTGGTCAACGGATCCTAGAATTTTACATGTTAAAGAGAGAAACAACATCTTCATTTTCTTTCTTTCTTTCAAAAAATATACTCATACCGTTCATTTTAAGTGTCGTCGTACCTTAAAACATATTACAAAATAAATATCTTTCACCCTAGAAATTCAAGATTGAATTAGTTTTCTTCCCATAAAGAAAATCAGTCTTTCTTTCCAGATTCATTTAAGCTGCAAACGAGCAGACCCAGATTATAATTAATAATTTTAAAAATTAAGTTAAGTAATCGTCCATCCATCCGATTAAACTAAAAATAAAAAAAATAAAAATAAAAAAATAAATATATATATATATATATATAGTGTGTGTGTGTGCGCGTATAATCGTGTATAATCTATATACAACCTACAAAGAAAAGTAACAATAAATTTTGTCGACGATTTATGTAATATCCCACCTTATTAATAATAAGGAAGCCTAATTATAAAAAGTTGCAGAAATATGACACTTTTTGGTGTGGATGGTAACTTCTGACCTCTGCTTATCCCATTGACAGAATTTTGAGGTCAAAAGTTAAAAGTATTACCCATAAAATAAGAAAATTAAACTTAAAGTTCTGTCAACGCGGGAAGCATCGATAAAAATTCAAGAACAACAACTTTGAGAACGAGAGGCGGACCTAGGATTTTTGAGCATGACGGGGGCACCATTATATACGAATAACTAGCGATAAAATTTGGCATACAACTCTTTGAGAACTTAATGATTATGATGACCTATTATCCAAGTATAAACGAAAAGAAGCTCTAAAGAAAAAAAGGACCGAATAGAGAGAAATTTCTTCGCAAAATGAGTGTTATGGGAAGAGAAGGTATTTGATTAAGCATGTTTCACACTTTAAATTTCTAGTTTACTAATAAAAAGGGGGACATTGATCAAAATGGCGTTCCGACTTCAAAATCATCAAAACTTACTCAAGAAATCATGATTAAAGGTATGTCAATAGTTAAAGATCGAGGAAGAGTCTCAAACTCTTATTTGCCATTATCGAGTCGGAGTCAGAGCAATTGTTGAAGAAGGTTGTGGCAGAAGAATATATTTCTATTTGTAGAGCGATAAGTTACAATTTGAGACTTTTAATTTTGAATGAGGGATTTGAAAAGGAATATTTAATGAAGCTGATTGTTATATATTTGTATTAAACTATAATTGAACTTAAAAAAAATATGAAAAATAAAGCAATTTGCAATTAAGAAAAATTAGGAAGGAAGGGACAATCAAGGTGGGATTCGAACCCATGACATTCAACAAAGAAGAGAACTTGTGTGCCCAAGCCAACCACTTCGCCAGTCAGTATTTAAGTGTTTGGGGGCACAAGCAAAATATTTAGGGGTTCCATCTTCATATATATATATATATATATATATAATATTTGTCGAGGCTAACGGGGTCCTGTGACTCCTCAACTCACAATATAGATCCTCCTCTGTTGAGAGCAGTTTATGTAATTAAACCATGACCCAACGGTGGGTCTTGATATTTTTATGGAATATGGCACATGCCAAGCCACTAACCTCGCACCGCCCACAAGTGGATCAAACCAATCCTGACTAATTAGGCTACCCACAACATAGCCCAAGTTGAAAGATAAATTAGAGGGCAAAAATTAAAGAAAAAATGATAATGTATAGCCACTCTCAAAATAATAGTCGAAGAGAATATATATATATATATTAGTTCGAAATTAGGTAAAATAAGGCAAGAATCATAATAGCATAGTAATTATGGAACCAAATACTAATCAGAATCAAATCAATGCAAGTACACCTTTAATTAAGCGGTAATCAACCAACGGTAATAGGCAGAAAATATTTAAGGAAAGAAATCAAGTAGAGCATCAGGTACCTAATAGATAATTAGGGATACTTACATAGGGGTTCAATTAAGGAAATAACTAATGAAGAATTAGTAAAATATCGGTAAACAAAATAAGGTAAGAAATCAAAATTAAGTTGCATAATATGAAAATAATCGAAAATCATCATATAGTAAATCATGGAATCTAGGGATTCAAAATCACTGATTTAATGAGAGTAACAAGTAAACAAGTTAAAACAGTATATATATATATATATATATATATATATATAAATACTTATGTTTCCGTGCATTTTTATTCATTCGTTTTAGTATAGATTACTGAGTCATACCATGAAAGTATGGGAGAGGTTCGTTGAAGCGAGGGTGAGGATGACAGTGTCTGTATCTGACAGCCAGTTCGGGTTCATACCGGGTCGTTCTACCATAGAAGCTATACACATTGTTAGGAGGTTGGTGGAACTGTACAGAGAGAGAGAGAGAATGATCTGCACATGGTATTTATTGACCTAGAGAAAGCGTATGACAAGGTTCCTAGAGAAGTTCTCTGGAAATGATTGGAGACAAAAGGTGTGTCGGCTCCCTATATTATGGCCATTAGGGATAAGCATGATGGGTCTAAGTCTCAGGTTAGGATAGTAGGAGGCGACTCTGAGCATTTTACGGTTAAAATGGGGTTACACCAAGGCTCTGCGATCAGTCCGTTCTTATTCCATCCCGGTGATAGATGCATTAACAAACCATATTCAAGGGGAGGTGCCATGTTACATGATATTTGCCTATGACATAGTTATGATTGATGAGTCAGGAACCGGTGTTAACGAGAGACTAGAAGTTTGCAGACAGACTCTTGAGTCTAAAGGTTTCAAACTGAGCAGAACGAAGACGGAATACCTGGAGTATAAGTTCACCACTGGGTCGGTAGAAGTGGGCGTGGATGTGAGGCTTGAATCACAGGTTATCACAAGTAGAGGTAGCTTCAAGTACCTTGGGTCGGTTATCCATAGAGGAGGAGAGATCGATGAAGATGTCGCACACCGTATTGGGGTAGGATGGATGAAGTGGAGGTTAGTATCCGGAGTTTTGTGTGACAAGAGACTGTCAACGATACTCAAAGGTAAGTTCTATAAACCGGTGTTTAGACCGACCATGATATGTGGGGGAATGTCGGCCTATTAAGAACTCACATATCCAAAAGATAAAAGTAGCAGAAATGAGGATGTTGAGGTGAATATGCGGGCACACTAGGATGGACAAGATTAGAAATGATGATATTCGGGAGAAGGTGCACGTGGATCCCATTGATGAAAAGATGCTGGAAGTGAGGCTCAGATGGTTTGGACATGTACAGAATAGAAGCACAAATGCTCCAGTAAGGAGGTGTGAGTGACTGATTGTGGAGGGAAGGAAAAGAGGTAGAGGGCGGCCTTAGAAATATTGGGCAAATGTGATCAGGCAGGATATGGCAAGGCTTCAGATTTCCGAGGACATGACACTTGATAGGAAGTTGTGGAGGTCGAGTATTACTGCTGCAGGATATGAGGTATTAGTGTCTTGCGTTACCTTGTATTGTTGTGAGCCTAGTCTGGCATGGATTTGTCTAAAATAGCTAGGGGCATTGTCGTGTTGTGACGACCTAAAGTCACCTGTTTTCTCATTCATTCCGTGCTTTCGAGGCCTTGAAAACCTCATTTTTAGTCGCCTCGATCTGCGTGTGCAGTCCAGGCGCATAACCGGAAAGCTTAGATATGAATTTTGTGTGAAAAATGATAAATTTTGATATTAATATTATTAAAGTTGACTTTGGTCAACATTTTGGGTAGACAGAACCGGACCCATTATTTGATGGTCCCGGAGGGTTCGTAGGAAAATATGGGACTCGGGCGTATGCCCGGAATCGAAATTCGAGGTCCCGAGCCCGAGAAATAAATTTTTAAAAGAAATTTTTTATCTGAAATTAATATAGAAATTTGAAATGAAAATGGATTAGAAATTATTGGTATCGGGCCCGTATTTTGGTTCTGGCGCCCGGTACAGGTCTTATATGTGGTTTAAGCGCTTTCTGTGGAATTTGGTTGAAATCGGACGTCATTTGACGTGTGTCGGACCTAAATCTCTAAAAATGAAAGGTTATGAAGTTTGATGAAAAAGTGATGATTTTGAGGTTTGATTCCTCATTTTTGACGATATTTTGGCGATTTTATCCCACGGTTGAGTTCGTAGGATTTGGTTGAGTTAGTGTGTGTGATTGGTTAGGAGCCCCGAGGGCTCGGGAGTGTTTTCGGAGGTGTTCTGGGTGGTTTTGAACTTAGGGAGATAGCATAAAATCTGCAATTTTCGCATAGGGATTTCCTTCTTCGCGATCGCTCTCTTCCCCTCGCGTTCGCATAGCTTTGAGTCCTTTCTTCTTCGTGTTTGCGTTTGTGCCCTTGCGAACGCGTAAGGTTATTTGACCATGAGGGCCCAGCTTCGCTTCCTTCTTCGCGTTGGCGTGCATACCACCGCGATCGCGAAGCTTTGCTGCTTCCTTCAACGCGTTCGCGTACCTTCTCACGCGTTCGCGTAAGCCAGACCCAGGACCCCAGCCCTTTTCCTTCTACACGTTCGCGAGTCACCTCATGCGTTCGCGATGCCCATTTCTGATTACCCTTCGCGAACGTGGTCTCTTTCCCGCGAATGCGAAGGGCAATTTCGCCCAGTGATTTTTAAGTTTTAAAACAGAACAGTTACGGGTTTTATTCAAAAATTCACACGAGCTCTTCTTATCCACAGACCCTAGGCGACTTGTAGAGCGATTCTTCACCAAATCGTCTTGGGTAAGTATTATCTAACTCGTTTTCTTCATTTTCTATCATCATCCATTGAAATCCTAGGCCTAAAACATGTAATCTAGGGTTTAAATTGGGTAGAGTTAGGGCTTTTCAATTTTCTTTGATATTGACCTCGTTTTGGGGTCGAATTTGAAAACAAATTGTACATTCGGGCTCGTGGGGGAATGGGTGATATGGAATTGGTTCGAACCTCATGTTTTGATCAAGCGGGACTGGGGGCAATTTTTGGAATTTTTTGAAGGTTGGGAATCTATATGCAGGCATTGGGTTTGATTTATTTAGCTATTATTGATTTTATAAAGTCATTATTTCATAGATTTGATTGAGTTGGAGCCGAATTCGAGAGAGAAAGCGGTCGTTGTGGATTGATTTAGCCGTGGAAGTTGAGGTAAGTGTTTGGTCTAACCTTAGCTTGGGGGAATAGGAGTTGAGTCTTATTTGCTACTTGCTAATTGTCGAGTACGATGTATAGGTATGGTGACGAGTATTTATACATTAGTGTCTAGCATGACCGTGAGTCCTTAACAAAAATGCGATTATCATGATTTGTTGAAATTTCCATGCTTGATTGATGATTCCTATTTATTGTAAAGAACTTATGAAAGACATTATGATGATTTGATTCTCTGGAGCATTGGCTCAAATGATGGAGTAAATTATAAAGTAAGATACGAAATAATGAGATGGTTTATTGGTTATTCCCTTGCCGGGATGTTTTGTTAGTTGTTGATTTTCTCCCTTGCCGGGACATTGAGTTTATTGATATTGTTCCCTTGCCAGGATTTAACTTCTTTGTTGTATTCCCTTGCCGGGATTTTCTTCCGTTGTTTGTTTACTTCTTGCCCCATATTTGTGACTGTTGTTTGGATGAGAAAGTATGATATTGGTGGAGCGGGTTGCACGCCGCAACAATGATAAATGATATGGATTGGGTTGCATGTCGCAACAATGATAAATGATATGGATCGTGTTGCTCGCCGCAACAATGATAAACGATACGGATCGTGTTGCACGCTGCAACAATGATAAATAATATCCATACGGGTCGGGTTGCGCGCCGCAACAATGATATTTATGGGTCGGGTTGCGCACCGCAACAATGATATATGAGGGTCGGGTTGCACGCTGCAACAATGATATTTGAGGATCTGGTTGCATGCCGCAACAATGATATTTGAGGATCGGGTTGCACGCCGCAACAGTGACTGACTCCTGTGTGTTTTATTTGGAATATTCATGTTCTTGATTCGCTATAAATTCTTTGTTTGTTTCTATCTTATATTGTGATTTCCTAATTATAATTGTTGCCTCCCCATAACATGATTCCCCCCTTCTGTTTGTTGACTGTTTACTTCCTGTATTTCTTTCCGTTGTATGTATATATTTTAACTGTACAGGTTAATCTGGTCCTAGCCTCGTCACTACTTCGCCGAGGTTAGGCTAGGCATTAACCAGCACATGGGGTCGGTTGTGCTAATGCTACACTCTGTGTTCTTTTGCACAGATCCAGGTTTTGGTCAGCAGCCTCAGTGGCGTGGGTGCAGGTTTCCAGCCCAGCGAGACACCGGGGTAGCCTTGCAAGCATCCGCACGCCCGGCGTCTCCCCTATCCTTTATGTATTTGACTATTATCTCATTTTATCCAAGAAAAATCAGAGATGTTTCTTTCAGACCTTGTATTTAGTATTTTTTGATGTTTGTGAGTATGTGACTCCAATTCTTTGGTAGAGATTCATGTTGAAAATTCCGTATTTTATTCAGTTATTTGAAATTTAAGATTTTCGTTTATTAATTTAATTACATTGCCTTTATTTTACTGCTGTTAACTATTAAAAAGTTATAGGTGCTTGAAGAAAAGTGATTAAGTTTGGCTTGCCTAGCTCCTACTAGTAGGCACCATCACGACGTCCGAAGGTGGGAAATTCGGGTCGTCACAAGTTGGTATCAGAGCTCTAGGTTACATAGGTCTCACAACTCACGGACAAACTTGGTAGAGTCTGAGGGATCAGTACGGAGACATCTGTATTTATCCCCAGATGCTACAGAGTTAGGAAACACTTCACATTTGTTCTTTCTTGTCGTGCGGTTCTGTTTCTCAAACACCAGTTGAATTTCTACTCTGTTCTTTCGCAGATGGCGAGAACACATGCTTCTTCATCTACTGCTCAGCAGTCCGAGACCCCCAACAGCAGCCCCAGTGGTGGAGCCTCAGGTTGATTTTGAGGAGGAGGTTCCAGTCCCAACAGTTCGGTGGGCCCAGCTCAGGTCCCAGAGCGGTTCATTGCCACTCCAGTTCTTCAGGACACACTAGTCCGATTGGTAGGCCTCATAGAGGGTGTCATTCTAGCAGGTTTGCTTCCAGTTGTTCAGCCAGCGGTGGCAGGTCAGCCGGGTATACTGTCTCCGGCCGGGAGTGAGGTCACTTTTCAGGAGGCGGCCAATGTGGGCCATAGAGTTGAGATAGTTCTGCCACAGGGAGGTGGTCATGGGTCAGATAAGAGGCCCCGTCATGTAGGTAGATTCAGTGGTACCTCATCAGGAGGTAGAGGTTTTTATGGTAGGGGCCATCCGCCCAGGCCTTTCCAGTCAGCTCTCCAGGTCACTCATGGTACTTTAGGTGTTCATTCAGGTCGAGAGGGTCAGGCTCAGTTTCCGCAGCTACAACAGTCGTGTGGATGATATGAGTGTGACGAGTATGGTCATCTTAGGAGGGCTTGCCCGAGGTTGAGGGGTGCTCAACCACAGAAGTCGAGGTCTTGCCACGCTTGTGGCAACACGAGGCATATTTCAGATATTACCCTTGAGTTTATGGCAGCTCTCAGCATCAGAGTTCTCATGTTATGGTACAGGCACCAGAGGTCCCAAAGCCTGCCCAGCCAGCTAGAGGTGGGGCAGAGGCCATAGAGGTGGAGGTAGAGGACATAGAGGTGGAGCTCAGACCGCCAGAGGTAGAGGCCAGCCAGCAGTCGATCGTTCTAGAGGTATGGTTCAGGGAGGTGGAACCCAGCCCCGATATTATGCTCTTCTAGATAGGCCAGAGGCTGAGTCATCAGATGTTGTCATTACATTTACCATTCTGGTCTGTGATACAGATGCTTCAGTGTTATTTGACCCAGTGTCTACGTATTCATATGTGTCATCCTATTTTGTACCATACTTGGTCATGCCTAGTGATACTTTGAGTATTCCTGTTTATGTATCTACACCGGTGGGTGATTCTATAGTGGTCGACCAAGTGCATTGTTCCTGTGTGGTGGTGTTTGAGGGTCTTGAGACCTGTGTTGATTTATTGCTCTTGGACATGGTAGATTTCGACGTTATGTTAGGGATGGATTGGTTGTCCCCGTATCATGCTACCTTGGATTGTCACGCCAAGACCGTGACCTTGGCTTTACCAGTATTGCCCTATTTAGAGTGGAGAGGGATCCCAGGTCATGCCACCCGCAGTGTTATATCATGTGTGAAATCTCGACGCATGGTCGAGAAGGGGTGTTTAGCTTATTTGACGTATGTTCGCGACTCCAGCGCAGAGGTCCAATTGATTCGGTACCCGTGGTTCGGGAGTTTCCTGAGGTTTTCCCCTTCAGACCTGCCGGGCATGCCACCCGACTGGGATATTGATTTTTATATCGATCTGGTTCCGGGCACGCAGCCCATTTCTATCCCGCCGTATCGCACGGCCCCGCCAGAGTTGAAAGAGTTAAAGGATCAGTTGCAGGATTTTCTTGAGAAGGGTTTCATTAGACCTAGTGTATCGCCTTGGGGTGAGCCGGTGTTATTTGTGAAGAAAAAGGATGGTTCGATGAGGATGTGCATTGATTACTGGCAATTGAACAAAATTACGATAAAGAACAAGTAGTCGCTGCCGAGGATTGACGATTTGTTCGACCAGCTTCAGGTTGCATAGGTGTTTTCAAAGATAGAATTGAGATCTGGCTTCCATCAGTTGAGGATTAGGGCATCTGATGCCCCTAAGACAGCATTCCGCACTCGGTATGGGCATTATGAGTTTTTGGTCATGTCATTTGGGTTGACCAATGCCCCAGCAGCATTTATGGAGTTAATGAACCAAGTGTTCAGGCCTTATTTGGACTTGTTCATGATAGTTTTCATTGATGATATTCTGTTATACTCCCGCAACCAGGAGGAGCACTGGCAGCACCTCAGAGTGGTTCTTCAGACTCTGAAGGATAGTCAGTTATATGCTAAGTTCTTGAAGTGTGAGTTCTAGTTGAGTTCGGTTGCATTCCTGGGCCACATCATATCAGTAGAGGGTATTCAGGTGGACCCGAAGAAGATTGAGGTAGTCAAGAACTGGCCTCGACCAGCATCAGCTACAGAGATTCAGAGTTTCTTCGGGTTGGCAGGCTACTATCGCTGGTTCGTTGAGGGGTTTTCATCTATTGCAGCCCCAATGACCAGAATGACCCAGAAGGGTGCCCAGTTCAGATGATTGGATAAGTGTGAGGCGAGCTTTCAGAAGCTCAAGACATCTCTGACTACGGCACCAGTATTGGTTTTGCCCACAAGTTCAAGGTCTCATATAGTCTATTGTGATGCTTCCCGTATTGGGCTTGGTGCAATATTAATACGGGATGGCAGACTCATTGCCTATGCTTTGAGGTAGTTGAAGATCCACAACAAGAATTATCCGGTTCATGATCTAGAGTTGGCAGCCATTGTTCATGCTTTGAAGATTTGGAGGCATTATCTATATGGTGTGACGTGTGAGGTGTACAATGATCACAAGAGTCTTTAGTACCTGTTCAAGCAAAAGGAGTTGAATTTGAGGCAGATGAGGTGGTTAGAGTTGTTGAAAGATTATGATGTTACTATCTTGTATCACCCGGATAAGGCCAATGTGGTGGCCGATGCATTGAGTAGGAAGTCCGTCAGCATGGGTAGTGTTGCTTATATTCCGGTCAGCCAAAGACCGCTTGCTTTAGATGTTTAGGCCTTGGCCAATCGATTTGTGAGGTTAGATATTTCTGAGCCTAGCAGAGTGTTAGCTTGCACGGTTGCTCGTTCTTCATTATTGGAGCGTATCCGTGATTGGCAGTTTGATGATCCTCATTTGTGTGTCTTGAGAGACACGGCGTAGCATGGAGGTGCCAAGAAGGCGACCTTAGGTGATGATGGTGTCTTGAGATTGCAGTGGAGAGCTTGTGTGCCCAATGTTGATGGGATTCGAGAGTTGATTTTAGCGGAGGCCCATAGTTCCTGGTATTCTATTCATCCGGGCGCCGCGAAGATATACCAGGACCTGAGGCAGCACTATTGGTGGCGTAGAATGAAGAAAGATATAGTTGCATATGTGTCTCGGCGTTTGAACAGTCAGCGGGTTAAGTATGAGCACCAGAGGCCTGGTGGATTGTTTCAGAGGATTGAGCTCCCCGAGTGGAAGTGGGAGAGGATTACTATGGATTTTGTTGCTGGACTCCCGATGACCCTGAAGAAGTTTGATGCGATTTGGGTCATTCTTGATAGGCTGACCAAGTCAGCGCATTTTGTTCCTATTGCAGCCACTTATTCATCCGAGAGGTTAGCTGAGATCTACATCAGAGAGATTGTTCGCCTTCATGGGGTGCTGGCATCTATCAGTTTACCTCGCACTTCTAGAGAGCAGTTCGGCGAGAGTTGGGCACCCAGGTTTAGTTGAGCAAATCATTTCATCCTCAGACGGACGGACAATCTGAGCGGACTATTAAGATATTGGAGGATATGCTACGAGCTTGTGTTATCGACTTTGGAGGTTTGTGGGATCAGTTCTTTCCTATTTTCAACATATAAGACCAGTACCGAGCACCGGAACCAAAATACGGGCCCGGTACCAACACTTTCTATTCCATTTTCATTTCAAATTTCCATATTAATTTCAGATAAACAATTTCTTTTAAAAATTCATTTCTCGGGCTCAGGACCTCGTATTTCGATTCCGGGCATACGCCCGAGTCCCATATTTTCCTACGGACCCTCCGGGACCGTCAAATCACGTGTCCGGTTCCGTTTACCCAAAATGTTGACCAAAGTCAACTTTAAGCATATTAATATCAAAATTCATCATTTTTCACACAGAATTCATATCTAAGCTTTCTGGCATGCGCCTGGACTGCGCACGCAAATTGAGGCAACTAAAATGAGGTTTTCAAGTCCTCGGAAGCACGTAATGAATGAGTTTGTTGACTGTTTACTTCCTATATTTCTTTCCGTTGTATGTATATATTTTAACTGTACAGGTTAATCTGATAATCTGGTCCTAGCCTCGTCACTACTTCGCCGAGGTTAGGCTAGGCATTTACCAGCACATGGGGTCAGTTGTGCTGATGCTATACTCTGTGCTCTTTTGCACAGATCCAGGTTTTGGTCAGCAGCTCCAGTAGTGTGGGTGCAGGATTCCAGCCCAGCGAGACACCGAGGTAGCCTTGCAAGCATCTGCACGCCCGGCGTCTCCCCTATCCTTTATGTATTTGACTGTTATCTTATTTTATCCGAGACAAATCAGAGATGTTTCTTTCAGACCTTGTATTTAGTATTTTTAGATGTTCGTGAGTATGTGACTCCAATTCTTGGGTAGAGATTCATGTTAGAAATTCCGTATTTTATTCAGTTATTTGAAATTTAAGATTTTTGTTTATGAATTTAATTACATTGCCTTTATTTTACTGCTGTTAACTATTAAAAAGTTATAGGTGCTTGAAGAAAAGTTATTAAGTTTGGCTTTCCTAGCTTCTACTAGTAGGCGCCATCACGACCCCCGAAGGTGGGAAATCCGGGTCGTGACACGTGTCTTACTATTTTCTCTTTTTGATGCAGGACCTATTTACTTGCTATCATTTTTGTTTTACATTTTTCCTTCTGCATTTTATGTTCCTATTTTTTCTATGATCTTTGTGGTTAAACTCTCTCATTTTTTATTTTCTTATTATCTTGAGCTGAAGGTCTTCTGGAAACAGCCTCTCTACTCCTTCGGGGTGGCGATAAGTTCTGCATACATACAACCCTCCCTAGACCCCACTTGTGAGATTTTACTAGGTTATTGTTGTTGTTGTTGTTGCTCTATAATCTATGTGGATGAATCTTAATTTTGCAGGGTACTTATATGGCAATACAAAGATCTTTATATATGGGCTTTGATATATTCATGATCATATAAAAATGTTTTAAAGTTAAAAGAGAAATTTTCATAAAACACTATCTTTTAGTGGTAATTAGCTATCTATAGATACTACTTACTATATTACGGATTGTAGATTCCTTTTTTCATATTGTTATAAGTTGTATTAGATGTATTTAAGCTACTGTATTCATGAATACAGTAGCAAAAATGAGCATGAATCATGAAAGTCCAGCTAATCAATTGTTGTATTCGAGTGTATTCGACTGTATTCATGGCGTGAAACATGGGATTACAGCAGGATATATTATTGTATTTGACTGTATTCACAGCGTGAACCAGGGGATTATGCTGCTTTCAAATGGAAAGTGAATCAATTAACATAATAGACTCCTAATATAACTCAACAAACTCAATTATAACATACAAATTTTGTATTTCCAGTCATAAAAAAGATTCTCAACTGAAAAATACCCTAAAAATATAGCAATATTCATAGAAATTATATAATACATCTGAATACATAAATTATATTAATTTAAAAAACATATGAATACATTCATGGTATATAGAGAGACAGTGAATACAATAAAATACATATAATACAGCGGGATATATACATTAAAATATAATTAAAAAAAGACAGCGAATGCAATGGAATACATGGAATACAATGAGATACATTGAATTATAATGGAAAAAAGACAATGAATATAATAAAATACATGAAAATACAGCGTGATGCATTGAAAATACATTGCAATATATTAATAAAAAATCAAGTTGTTCAACCCCAAACTTCACCGTCTTTGTTCAAGAACAAACCCTAATTTTTGGTGAATCCGCCGT
This sequence comes from Nicotiana glauca, assembly GCA_026770625.1. Classification (NCBI taxonomy): domain Eukaryota; kingdom Viridiplantae; phylum Streptophyta; class Magnoliopsida; order Solanales; family Solanaceae; genus Nicotiana; species Nicotiana glauca. The sequence goes on along the minus strand of MU688288.1, from coordinate 85,519 downwards.
CGAGAAAAAACACAATATCTCACTGTTCCCACGCATCAAAATTACACGCCTTATGTACCTCTTGTCTCTAATCATCCTTTGTTAGCAGTAACTGCATAAGTCAATCATATCTTCAACTTTGTACAACAAATATCCCTATTCGTCTTGATCCATCTAAAAAATCCCAAATCACCAAAGCAAAAAACATGAAAAAAATCAAATTGAGTAGCAAAAGATGCAAGATCCCCTGTTACACAGTTGAATTGGACCCGAAAGAAGGAAGAGACAAATGGAGCGGATTCACAAACTACTAGTTTTTGGGCATCTAATTTGGCAAATAAAACGCGAACTCTGACAAGTAATGAGACAGAATCAAGTTAGAAAAGGTAATTTTGGTGTGAATATGTTGTGTTGCAGTTTATGTTATGTGGTAGGTGATGTGGGTGAGAAGAATTTTGAGATTGAGCATTGTATTTAAAGAGAATTGGGGAAGAGAATAGCATGTATCAAAGTAGAGAGAGAAAAAAATAGTATAAATGAATAGCGTATTTCGTGGCTTAGGGGTAGGAGGTAACCAAAATGAAATATTTTGTTATAAACATTAAATGGTATCTATAGAATATATTTTTTAAAAATAGTATTTATTTAAAATAAATATCTATAAATATTAAATGGTATCTATAGAATATATTTTTTTAAAATGGTATTTATTTAAAATAAATAAGATGTCCACCTTTGCTATAGGAGGTAAAAATTCCAAAGTTAAACACGCCCATTTCGATGCAGGTTTAATTACTGTATTGAGTGTCTGTCACGTGTTCTCTTTTTGGGGAGTGACAGAGTGCCACGCAAATATCTTATGGATATATTATCCATATTTAGCTAGAAAAAGATAAGGGTTTCGTGAAAACAAGGCCAGCCGATTAAACCCAATTCAGTTTTTAAATAGTTAAACAATAATTAACAGCCCAAGCATGAAAAAAATAATCCAAAGTTTGAGCAAAAATAGTATAACATGCGGAATACAACCCAAAGCACAGCCCTAGACGGGGTGTCACAAGTCATGAGCATCTATATGTAAGAATACAATCCTGTTAAGAACCATAAACTAATACAATGTCTGAAAAATGAACAGAAACAATAGAGGAGTAGAGACACGGGGCTGCGAACACCAACAACTACCTTGTAATCTTCGAAAGCCCGCCTGAAACTGGTGGAAATCAGCATTGGGGAGCGGAACTAGATACGCCTGAATCTGCACACAGGGTGTTGGAAGTAAAGTGAGTACTCTAACTAAGTGAGTAACAAATATAAATAACAACTCAAAGTAAGAAAACACGTAAGTCACAAGGCATGATATAATGAAGCAGTAAAACCATTTAAGCAAAAACAATATACCAACTAAGAAACAGTACAAGTGATTCATCAACAAGTAAGCATATAATTGACAAACAATTAAGGAAAATAAGGATGTAAAGGTTCTCCCCTCGGCAACATCTTAGATCAATACCAGCCCCTCAGGCTCAATCTCACATCACAATGGGTACTCGCGCTCACTGGGGGTATGCAGACTCCTGGAGGGCCCCTTTAGGCCCAAGCGCAATAACAAGCCATCTTGTGGTATCAAAACTAGGCTCTCGACCTCATAATTTATCAAGCCACCTCGTGACGTACATGTCTCAGGCCCTCGGCTTCAAATCAGTATCAGTGTTTCCTCACAACATAGACCCTCAGCCTTACTCAGTCAAAAATACTCACAAGCCCCTCGGGCAATAGTAAAACAGTATTTCTTAGCCCAAATTTCATTACTAAGTAAAAATGGCTGACTATAAAAACAGCGAAAAATAACATGACAGAGTTTAAGTAATAAATCAAAATAGTGAGGAAATATCAATGAAAAGCCCTGAATGGTTCAAATAGTAGGCACTCGGTCCAAATATGTCCTTCAATTCAAAGTAAACGTCAATAAAATATGCGGTAAAAATCATCACCCGGGATGGACTTGGATTCAAGCCTAAGTTTGAAAATCTTCCAAATTTTGCCTTTGATCAAAAACCAAACCAAACCACGTCCGAATAACCTGAAATTTTGCACACACATCCCAAATGACATTATGAAGCTACTGCAACTCTCGGAATCACATTCCTACCCCTAGATCAAAATCTTGCCTATCAACCGAAAATCGCAAAAATATCAACTTCACCAATTCAAGCCTAAATCTATTCCTGACCTCCAAAACCCATTCCGATCACACTCTTAAGTGATAAATCACCTCTCAAAGCTAACCAAACCATCGGAACTCACATCCAAGCCATCTAACACATAAGTCATTATCCGGTTGACTTTTCCGACTTTAACTCTCTTAAAAGAGACTAAGTGTTTCAAACTTCACCAAAATCACTCCGCACTCAAATCGACCAACCTGATACCTCCAAAACACGGATAAAAAAGCATAAAGAAGTCGAAATGGGGGAAACAGAGCGGTAACTCATGAGACGACTGGTTGGGTCATCACATCCTCCCTAACTTAAATAAACGTTCATCTTCGAACTACCTGAAGCCTTGAATAGGTGAGGATATGTGCTCTGCATCTCCCGCTCGGTCTCCCAGGTAGCCTCCTCCACAGGACGACCTCTCCACTGAACCTTCACTGAAGCTATATCCTATTACCTCAACTTCCGAACCTAACGGTCCAAAACAACTGTTGGCTCCACATGAGACGGATCCCCAATACACTTCCGAAGCATAGAAACATGAAATATCGGATGCACACTCGACAAGCTGAGTGGCAAAGCAAGATCATAAGCCATCTCCACAATCTTCCGAAGTACCTCAAAAGGTTCAATGAATCGCGGACTCAACTTCCCTTTCTTCCCAAATCTCACCACACCCTTAATGGGAGAAACCTTCAACAGAACCTTCTCACCAACTATACAGGACATATCTCGAATATTCCTGTCGGTATAACTCTTTTGCCTCGATTGCATTGTACGGAGCCTCTCCTGAGTCACCTTCACCTTCTCCAATGCATCCTGTACCAAATCTGTCCCCAATTGTCTAGCCTCACCGGGGTCAAACCAACCAACCAAAGATCTATACCACCTCCCATACAAAGCCTCATATGGAGCCATCTGAATACTCGACTGGTAGCTGTTGTTATAAGAAAACTCTGCGAGCGGTAGAAACTAATCCCATGACCCTCAGTAATCAATAACACATGCACATAACATATCCTCCAATATCTAAATAGTGCGCTCAGACTGCCCGTCCGTCCGAGGGTGAAAAGTTGTGCTCAACTCCACCTGAGTACCCAACTAGGAAGTAAACTGTGTGCCCTGATCTGAAATGATGGAAACTGGGATACCATGCAATTGAACAATCTCCCGAATATATATCTTTGCTAACCGTTATGAAGAATAAGTAGTATATATAGTGATGAAGTGCGCGGACTTGGTCAGCCGATCCACAATCACCCAAATAGCATTGAACTTCTTCAAAGTCTGTGGGAGTCCAACAACAAAGTCCATAGTGATACTCTCCAATTTCTACTCTTAAATATCCATCTACTGGAGCAAGCTACCCGGTCTTTGATGCTCATATTTCAACTACTGACAATTGAGACACCGAGCTACAAATCCAACAATGTCTTTCTTCATTCTCCACTACCAATAGTGCGGTCTTAGATCCTAGTACATCTTTGCGGCACCCGAATTAATGGAATACCGCGAGCTTTGGGCCTCCTCCAAAATCAACACCCGAAGCCCATCCATATTGGGCACACAAATCTGGACCTGCATCCTTAACACTCTATTATCACCGATGGTCATATCTCTGGCATCATCATGCTGAACTTTAGCCCTAAGGACAAGCAAATGAGGATCATCACACTGGCGCTATCTGATTCGACCATATAAAGAAGACTGAAAAACCACACAAACCAATAACCGACTAGGCTACGAAATATCCAACCTCACAAACCGATTGGCCAAGGGCTGAACATCAACTGCAAGAGGTCTCTCCCTAATTGGAATAAATGCCAAACTCCCCATACTTACTGCCTTTTGGCTCAAAGCATCGAGTACCACATTGGCCTTTCCCAGATGGTACAATATAGTGATATCATAATTCTTAAGCAACTCCAACCACCTCCGCCGCCTCAAATTAAGATCTTTTTTCTTGAACAAATGCTGAAGATTATGCTGATCAGTGAACACCTCACAAGATACGCTATAGAAGTAATGCCTCCAAATCTTCAATACGTGAACTATGGCAACCAACCCCAACTCTTGAAACATCACAATACATGGTATATGAACCTGAAGCTGATGGCAAAACCAACACTGGAGTTGTGGTCAAGGCTGTATTGAGCTCCTAGAATGATTATCTTAGCATGACAGTCCAGAATAGCACGACACAAAGATAACCAATCCATGCCCAAAATAATATCGAAATCAACCATACTCAATAATAATAAATCAACTCGGGTCTCCAGACCCACAATAGTCACCACACACGACCGGTACACACGGTTTACAATAATAGTATCGCCCACCGGGGTAGATACATGAACAGGTAAAGCAAGAAACTCATGGGGCATACCCAAATAATGAGCAAAGTATGATGATACATAAGAAAAGGTGGATCCAGGATCAAATAACAAGAGGCATCTTTGTGGCAGACTAAAACAATACCTATAATAACAACATCTGAAGCAATAGCATCGGGTCTTCCTGGAAGAGAATAGAAGCGGGCCTGACCTCCCCTGATCGACCTTACCCTCTGGGGTGACCCTTATATGATGGACCTCCAGCCCAAGATGGTGGGGGGTGGTGGTGAAACAACTGGCGCTGAAGTCGATGACTGACCCCTCTGCTGGGATGAACTAGAAAATGATGAGGAGACTGGCTCCACATGTGGCCCATCTCACCACACTCATAACAACTCCCAGTTGTTGGAGAAAGGGACTGAAGGGAACCCCTCACAGCAGAGTGAGTAGCAGATGCACTCGGCATAGAAGAGCCTTAAACTGAGAGAGTACGGGATGAACTCTGAGCTAGAAGGGCACTAAGTGATGACTGGCCCTGATGTGAACTATGAGAACCCTGACCCAATGAGGCCCTACGATAACCTGGGCATGCTGGCTTAGCAGGCCTAAATGGATGACCTCTACCATACTGGAACTGACCCATCGAAGGAGAACCATTATAACTACTAGAGGCCTCTTGGCCTCCGTCTCATCTCGAGGCCTCTTGGCCTCCCTCTCATCTCGATCCTGGCGATGAACAGACTGAATCTCTCGGGCAATATCCACAACCTCCTCAAATGTAGCACCAGTCACTCTCTCCCTAGTCATAAGAATACGGAGCTGATAAGTAAGACCATCAACGAACCTCCTGATCCTCTCTATATCGATTGGAATCAACCAGATGGCATGACGAGCCAACTCGGAGAACCTCAACTCATACTGCGACACGGTCATCTCACCTTGACGTTACCACCCAAACTACCTACGCATCTCATCTCTACGAGACTGCGGTACATACTTTTCCAAAAAGAGAACAAAGAACTACTGCCAGGTAAGGGCTGTTGCACCAACAGGCTTATGCCTCTCAAAATCCTCCTACCAAGTGAAAGTAGGTCCTGAAAACTGATAGGTAGTGAAAGCGACCATACTGGACTCCAGAATACACGCGGTACGAAGCATCCACCGACATTTGTCCAAAAATCCCTAGTCATCCTCGACCTCTGCACCACTAAAGGTTGGAGGATAAAGTCTACCAAACCTCTCCAACCTACGTTGCTCATCCTCTGGAATGGCAGGAACTACATAGTCCTAAGCAGCTGCACCCGGCTGCGCTAGTGTTACCTCTGGTGTCTGCACTCCCTGAACCAACGGATCGGGTGTACGGGGGGCAGGAGTCTGCGAGCCTCCCATGCATGATAAGTAGTTGCGGCATTAGAAACTATGACCGTCTGATCAAGGCTAGTACACACTGTCAATATTTGAGCCAAAGTCTCCTAAAGACCCGAAATCATAATGGGCACAGCTGGTGCTGCTGGAGCGCTCACAGCTGGGACCTGGTCATATACTGGGCCCGTTGATGGATCTACAGGTGCTGCCCTCGCTGATCTGCCTATACCACGACCACAACCGCGTCCTCGACCTCTGGTGGACACAACGGGTGGTACTGGTGGTCATCCACCCTGTCTGGTAGCGCTTGTCCTCACCATCTGTGAGAGAATAGAATAACTGAAGTTTAGTTCTTTGATCAATAGCTTCGCACGACAAGAATTTCAAGAATATGAAGTTTTTCCTAATGGTTCTGTAGCCTCTCAATGATAAATACAGAAGTCTCTGTACCGATACACACGTCTATACTAAACCTGCTCATGACTCGTAAGACCTATGTAATCTAGGCTCTCATACCAACTTGTCACGACCCTAAACTCGGACCCAGCCATGATGGCGCCTCTCGTGAGGACAGGGCCAGCCGATTAAACCCAATTCACTTTTTAAACAGTTAAAAAACAACTAACAGCCCAAGAATGAATAAATAAACCAAAGTCTAAGCAAAAATAGTATAATATGCGGAATACAAACCAAAGCACAGCCCTAGACGGGGTGTCACAAGTCATGAGCATCTATATGTCAGAATATAATCCTGTTAAGAACCATAAACTAATACAATGTCTGAATAATGAACAGAAACAATAGAGGAGTAGAGACACGGGGTTGCGAACACCAACAACTACCTTGTAATCTCCGAAAGCCCGCGTGAAACTAGAGGAAATCAACATTGGGGAGCGAAACCAGATACGCCTGAATCTGCACACAAGATGTTGGAAGTAAAGTGAGTACTGCAGCTTAGTGAGTTACAAATATAAATACTGACTGAAAGAAAAAAAACACATAAGGCAAAAGGAATGACAGTACAAGTCATTCATCAACAAGTAAGCATATAATTGACAAACAATTAAGGAAAATAAATACGTAAAGGTTCGCCCCTTGGCAACATCTTAGAACAATACCAGCCCCTCGGGCTCAATCTCACATCACAATGGGTACCCGTGCACACTGGGGGTGTGCAGACACGTGGAGGGACCCCTTTCGGCCCAAGCACAATAACAAACCCTCTCGTGGCATCAAAACTAGGCCTTCGGCCTCATAATCAATCAAGCTACATTGTGGCGTACGTGTCTCAGGCCCTCGGCATCAAATCAGTGTCAGTGTTTCCTCACAACATAGGCCCTCGACCTTACTCAGTCAAAAATACTCACAAGACTCTCGAGCAATAGTAAAACAGTATTTATCAGCCCAAATCATTTAAATATCATTTTAGTGTTAAAACTGAGTAAAAATGGCTAAGCATGAAAATAGTGAAAAATAACATGACTGAGTTCAAGTAATAAATAAAAACAGTGACGAAATATCAATGAAAAGACCCTAAGGGTTCAAATAGTTAGCTCTCAGCCCAACTATGGCATTCAATTCAAAGCAATGATGATAGCAAATAAATTTCAATCAAATATGTGGTCAAAATCATCAATCGGGACGGACCAAGTCACAATCCCCAATAGTGCACGACCCCACGCTCATCATCAAGCGTGTGTCTCACCACAATATAGCATTACGATATGGAAATCCGGGGTTTGAAACCCTCAGAACATCATTTATAATCATTATTCACCTCGAACCGGCTAAGTCTCTAGCTTGCGACACCTTTGCCCCTCAAATCGGCCTCCACGCACGTCGAATTTATCCAAAATCAGAACGAGGATGTCAAAATATACTAAATGAACCAAGCCCAAGCGAAAATAATTAAAATTATACACAATTCTTGAAATTACCAAACCCCGAGCCCTGGGCCCATATCTCGAAATTCAAAAATTTTTACACCAACAGATTCCTTATCTCCCCACTAGTTCATACATATCAAAAGTTCTCAAATCTAACCCCAAATGATCCTTCAAATCCAAAATCAAAAGTCCAATTTCTCAAGCACTAGTTCTTCAATTTTAGGCTTAGTTTTCATGAATTTCTAGGTGGAATTCACATAACAATCGAGTTTTAAGTCCAAGAATCTTACCTCCAAATGTTTCCCCTTGAATCCCTCTATCAAATCGCCCATAAAGCTCCAAAGCCAAGAGAAAATGGTGAAAAATGGCTGAAAATCACGAATGAACTGACTTATGTTCTGCCAGACATTTCCGCATATGCGGTACTTCAACCGCATCTATAGTACCGCATTTAGGGTTCAACGTCCGCTTCTACGGAAACACTTAAGTTCCCATCCATCCGCATCTACGGTGCCTCGCCCGCATCTGCGACATCGCAGATGCGGTTCTCCTAGCTGCTTCTGCGGTCTCAGTCAACTATGCCTCCAATTGCTTCTGCGGTCACTCTCCCGCATATGCGGCGCCGCACCTGCGGTCCCCTATCCGCAGGTGCGAAAATACCAGAAGCAACAATTCAACACGTGCAACTAAAATCCAAACTTCTCCGTTAATCATCCGAAATCACCCCGAGGCCCCCCAGGACCTCAACAAAAAGCACAAACATATCCTAATACCTTATTCAAATTTGTTCCAAATATCAAAATACTTCAAACAACATCAAGTCAATCAAAACACCTCGGATTCAAGCCGAAGTTTCAAAATCTTTCAAATTTCGCTTTTGATCAAAAATCCAACCAAACCACGTCTGAATAACCTGAAATTTTGTACACACATCCCAAATAACATAACAAATCTACTCCAACTCTCGAAATTCCACTTTTACCTCTAGATCAAAATCTCGCCTATCAACCGGAAATCGCCAAAATATCAACTTCACCAATTCAAGCCTAAATCTACTTCGGGCCTCCAAAACCCATTCCGATCACACTCCTAAGTCATAAATCACCTCCTGAAGCTAACCGAACCATCGGACTCACATCCGAGCCTTCTAACACATAAGTCAACATCCGATTGATTTTTCCAACTTAAGCTTCCTTAAAAGAGACTAAGTGTCTCAAACATCACCAAAATCATTCCGGACTCAAACTGACCAACCCGATACAACCAAAACATGGATAACAAAGCATAAAGAAACTCAAATGGGAAAAATAAAGCGGTAACTCATGAGACGACTGGCCGGGTCGTTACATTTTTCTACAAAATCTTAGTGTTACTTACATATCCCATATAGACAAGGATTTTAATCTCGAAATTATAATTGGTTCGAACCAAACGAGTCCTTACTAGATGTGCTAATGATGGCCAACTAAAGAACTTAGAAAATAGTAGCAAAATAACTGATCTAATTAAGAACATGAACGTAATATAAATATTGACAAGGAATTGCAGAGAAGTTCTCGAAAAAGATGGCTTTATTTGAAAGAACATTGAAGGGTTCCAATTCATGAATTAACTAGCAGATCATTAAACAGGCACAATCCAATTATTACTTAGATTAGTTGGAAGCTATGGCAATGCGCGCCTGGCAAAGGGAGGGATGCATGTGCACAGTAGCGATAGCGTTTGTGGTTGAGGATGGTAGTGGTCAGCGATGATAGTTAATAATGTTGAATAGTGGTGATTGTGATTGAGGAATGTGATGGTGGATGGCACTAGTTTATAATGGTGGGCAGTGCCGGTTATGGTTATTAATGGTGATGGGGTGGTTGATAGTGATAGTTGAGGTGTGTGAGTGTGCGGTTATGATTGAGGATGATGGCGGTGGGGTGATGGGTGGTGGTAATGGTGTCGGCTATGGTTGAGGATGTTGATGGTGGCTGTAGTAGTTGATAATGGAATGCGATGGGGCAGTTAGTAATATGTGGATGATAGCATCTTAATGAAATTAAGTTATTGTTATAGATCTTAATCATACATATCTATTCATACTCATTAAGTGGTTGTGAAGGAAAAAAATAAAACATACTTAATGATTAAGATCTGAATGATTAACATTAAGACTTTAAAAATAAACGCATTTAATGTCTGAGATTTGATGATTAAGATTGAGACCTCCATTAAGTGCAAACAAATAAGGCCTTAGTATCTTTTATATAGAGTTCATATATATCTATATATATATAATTTCAATAAATATTACTTGTTGAAGTACTTAATTTAAAAGTACAATGGGTTCATGGTGAAATCATAAAGATTGAACGCATCATATTAAAATTCTAGATTTGCCTCATGTGAGCAAGGAAAGAGAATGCTTTCGAAAATCAAAAACCAACTTAAAAGTTGTAGATTATTCAAAATATTCTTTCCAGTTTAGCACAATCATCTTGTAATCTGCTCGTGTTCCCTATTTTGTTTGAACTTGAGTGATATCCCATTATCATTGGTATCTCTACTTAGTTGAATTTGAAGGTTGATTTTAATCAAAGAGTTTGTCGAAATTTTAAACTCCATTTACGGATAACATTATAAGGGAGGGTGATAGCTAATGGATGATGCAAGAAATGCATTGAGTTCATGGACAGAGATTCTGAAATTTTAATAGACAGTGAAATTTTGACTAGAAAGCCATAGATGTGGAGGCCTGTCTTGAAAATTTAACTACTTTTTTTTTTTAATTTTAATTTTGTATGTGCTTTATTTAACATTTGATAAATAGATTGTGCTTAGTCAATTTCTCAAAAAACTAATTTTTTATATGTCAAATTAAAATAGTATTAAAGTTCATGCTACAATTAGTATTATTTGAACAGAGAAATAATTTTATGAAAGATTTTAGTATGTAGTTTTTATTTTATTCAGTTAAAATATGAAATATATAATAAAAATATTTAAGTTTTATATATATATATATATATATATATATATATAAGTAAAGCTAAATCAAAGAGGAGAAAAAAGAAGAGGATTATATGTATATTACAGAGATATAAATTAATGAATGATAGTTTGGAAAATGTAATTGGTAAGAGTATTTTTGTCTAAAAACATTATTACTATCTATTTTTGCTTTAACTTTCTTTTTTCTTCATAGAATTCAACACACAAAGTAAAATACGAAACTTCCTATAAAGAAAAAAAATACTATTAGTAAAGTGGAGAACTTATTACCATAGAAATAGCAACAAGTAGCATGCCTAAGGGTAACATTTACCTTATTTATTCTATAACTAGTAAATATGCCGCGCTTCACGCGGTTATAGAATGAAATCAAATAGTTAACGGAAAAGGCCTAAAAATGTCACTCAACTTTTAGAAATGGTCTATCCATGTCATCTGTAACAAAAATGCTCATTTCATGCCGCTGCCGTTAAAGAAATAGCTCATCCATGCCATTATTGACTAACGGCAGTGGCATGGATGGGCCAAATAAAAATTGAGTCGTTAGTCAATAATTGCATGGATGGGCCATTTCTTTAACGGCAGTGGCATGAAATGAGTATTTTTTTTAACGGATGGCATGGATAGACCATTTCTGAAAGTTGAGTGACATTTTTAGGCCTTTTCCGAATAGTTAATATCATTACTTTTGATAAGCAAAGTCAAGCCTTACTAATCAATTAAGTGTGTTGCTAAATGAAATGAAGAAGAACAATTTTTCCTCTTGACATCGCTTGGTCAATGATTAAATATGTACTCTATAAATACAATTTATAAGGTCATGGCCTTGAGATAAGTCATACAATAAAATTGCAAAAGAAACATCTTGAAGATGCAATGTGAACTTGAAATCCATGCCACACCCATTATACTAAATTAAAATTGTATAACTTTTATAACACTGAAGCTACTATTAATTGAGTTTCTTTCCGTAAAGAAGATATTATGATGTTAAATTTGAAGCACCAACTAAAACAGATCACACAATGAAAGTCATTTAGATGATCCAAAATTATTCATGATAAGAATTGAAGGCCTAAAAATAAAGTTATATATGACACTCTTGAACAACAAAAGAGATAAAGGATCTATCAAAAAATAGAAGGCATACTATACGTATAGTTCATGAGAAAGGAGTTGGACAACTATTAGTGTTCAACAACCTCAAAACTCCATCCCGCTCCCAGAAATAAAACTGTGGCAGAAACTACGTGAGAGGATAGCAATATTTATCCAATGTTTTAATAGAACGCATAGAGAATGACCATAGAAGATGAGCATATCCTGCTCTGATGGTTTAAACCTTGTTGCTTGACTTGGTCTTGAAAATAAAGAACTTGTAAATTGGAGCTAACTTCAGGTACCATTCCATAGAACTAATATCCTTATGTGAATACACTAAAATTAGATATCTTAATTTAAAAAAAAGGTATTAAAATAAAAAGTAAATGCAAATTTGACCTAGCCTTGGAGCAACAACACCAAGAAAAACAAAGCCTAATTCTCGTCCTATATATGTGGTACAGTGTACTCTACTCTAAAAATAATATTATATGTACGAAATCAAAGTTATATTTAGTCTTACAAAAATAAGGGACAAGGAAATAAAAGGTATAATATAATTGACCAAATAACACCTTTTTATGCATAGCTTCCTCAAAAACTATCTATTTATGCCACTCAACATCAGTGCTCATCCACCTTTTTATAAACTGTAAGACCTCTACATCTTTTCAGACATATACCATGCCCTCCTTAATGGATTTATCTTTTAGATGACCCTCATCATCCATTAAGAGTAGGATTGAAACCATCAAACTGATCATAT
>MU688288.1:23745-50785 GCA_026770625.1 Nicotiana glauca | reverse complement strand
GGGGGGGGGGGGGGGGCAAAAAATATTTACGGAGGGAAAGGAATGAGGGAAAAAGTTTCGGAGGAAATTTTTAGGGAATTATTAGAGCACACTTATATGGGGTAGCTTATACAAAATTAAATTACCACCCCTAATAAACGTCGTATTATATTTGACTAACCGTAGCCAATTATTTTGTTATTTGACAACACTTGAAAAGTGTAGTGTTTACCGTTAAAAGGAACGCTTCATAAGTGTTGCCTAAAATCCGTATTCAAAAGTGCTTGACAAAGGCCACCCCTGATAAAGCGTCCCCACATATACTTTTGGCAACACTTTTCAAGTGTTGTCTATACAAGTGTGGCCTTAGGTCAAATTTGTTATAGTGTACCGGTATGGCCAACCGCCGAACGTGCACAAGTCAAGGTAGAAGAACGACTCAAAAGTCGTGGGAGGAACAACTCCATAGGATCGTCGACCCCACAATAGCGTGTATTTAGTTTCTATTTTTCAATATGTCAAGGATGATCCTTTACTATATAAATGAGATCCTAGCAATGTAAAAAGGGGGATAATAAAAGAATTCTTTCTCTCTCTCTCTCTCTCTCTCTCTCTCTCTCTCTCTCTCTCTCTCTCTTTCTCTCTCTCTCTCTCACATTCTCTCTCTCATACATACTGTGATCACTATAAACAGGGCATTGAGAATATCCTAGGATATTATTATCTTTGATTACGATTTACCCTTGAATCTTATTTGATTGATTTGCTCGAAAAGTGTTCGATAACTTTTGAGTAAAATAATTTGGCGCTGTCTGTGTGGACTTCGATAATTGAAATCATAGTTCACACCTAGGATATCAAAAACAACAATCACTGCTCTACATACTCGATAGAAGCCAACAATAGCCGAAAAAGAAGCAAGGATGAAGACGATAGCAGATGTTGCAACCAACCTCATAGGCCCCCTCAACGAAGCTAGTAGAGAAAATACTACGAATACAACGCCCAGTAGAGCACCGGAGGGGGAGATCTTACCATCTTCACCCGAAGATCTGACGATTTTGCATGAAAAAGGGACCTCTACATCTGCAGCCAAAGAAACACCCCCAGTAGTCAAAAAGCTACTAGAGGAATGGTTGACAAACACTCTAAGTAGCATGCTTGAAAAATCACCTTAAGAAAATGTCAGAGATTCATCAACGGCAGATATTGCTACCACCACCGGCGAGCCCGGTGTTGTATGAACAAACAAATCTCACATCGATATCGATGCCAGCGATGGTGCACTTTCAACCATCCTAAAAAAATGGAAGAAATGGAGAATGAGAACAAAGTGCTTCGCAATCAAAAGATAGAGCACCAGGAAAGAGTAGATAAAATTCCTGGCGTCCCTAAGCTACTGCCGAAATGCGACGTGGGAAGGTTCGTCGAACAACCGTATAGTAAGGAAGCTGCCCCTCACCCAATCCTAAAACCTTCAAGATGCCACCATACTTGAGAATATATGACGGGAATACGGATCCCGAAGACCATCTGATCCATTTATGTGACCGCTGTAAAAGGCAATGACTTATCAAAAGAACAAGTGTCGTCCGCGCTGTTAAAAAAATTCGGAGAAACTTTGACAGGAGGGGCGTTAACGTGGTACTCTCAACTACCAGCTAGATCAATATCGATGTTCGAAGAAATGGCGGACAAATTCGCCACAGCTCATGCAGGAGCGAAGAAGGCAAAAGACCGGGTCAATGATATCTTTTCCATCAGGAAAACAACAGGTGAAGGACTCAAGGACTTCCTGGCCTGATTCAACAGGGTAAGAATGGGTTTGACAAACGTATCGGAAGGAATGGCAGTCACGGCTTTCCTGAATGGGCTGAACAAAGACAGTTTAAAAGCGACCAAGAAGCTGCTTAGCCGACTCATGAAGTATCCCCCCACCACATGGGAAGAGATCCACAATGCCTACAATGCCGAAGTCAGAGCAGACGAAGACGATCTTAACGGTCCAACCCAATGACTAACGTCACTATAGTCAGAGACAAGGAGGGAACGACGCCCACACTTCAACAGAGAAAGGCATCAGCCTTACGTCAGAACTCCCAATCCACCCCCTCCGAGGCACCTAGACGCCGTGTAGCGATATGTCGCCCCACTACGAAATGAGAGAGGTATGCCCCCATTATTATCTGCTCATAACTTTTGTATCTCCCCTTCAGAAATAGTGTACACACTGGAGAAGCTGGGCACAAAGATGTAGTGGCCGCAGAAAATAAAATCAGATCCTAGTGCAAGGAGGTCGAACGTCCTATGCTAATTCCACCAGGAAAAAGGACACAAGACCGAAGATTGCATAGGTCTACGACAGGAGGTAGTCAGAATGCTGAACCAGGGATACCTGAAGGAGCTGCTTAGCGATTAGGGAAAGGCCAATTTCGCCAGTGGACGCGACTAGTCTCAAGGACCACCGAAACCACCGTCTCCAGCACGACCCATATAAATGATCATCGGTGGTAACGATGACTCATCCATCAACCACATAAATTTCACCACCATACACAAGCTAAAGCGCATGATCACTCATGAATGGTATGACGACTTCGAAGATAGTATCACCTTCGATAAGTCTGATATCGACGGTTTGTCTTTTCCTTATTATGATGCTTTAGTTGTAACTTTACGTATCAATGATACTGATGTGAAGAGAATCGTGGTGGATGATGGGAGCGGCGCTTGTATTATCCATACAAGAGTCCTCATGCAAATGAGACTCGAAGATAAGATAATATTACGTAGCATAACACTAATGGGTTTTAACAATGTAATGGAGCTGACCTCCGGAGAGATATCATTGCCAGTCTTAGAAGGGAGAGTCAAGCTGGAGACCACATTCCACATCATGAATTAGGAAACAACTTACAATGCCATTATAGGGCGCCCTTGGATACACTTCATGCGAGCCGTTCCCTCGAGCTTCTGCCAGGTAATCAAATTTCCTACCCCATGGGGGATGTTCAGCATTTGAGGCAAGCCACGCACCACTCAGGAATGCTATCGGATCGCCCAAGACTGTACACATACCAAACAACTGAAAGGATCAAGTGCGGAAGCATATCAATCAACCATGTTGGGAACTAAAATCAACCCGACAACAGAAGCCATCAAAGACTCAGATGTCGTAGAAGCCTGCAAAGCGACAGTCGAGGACCTCAGCCCAGTCCAGCTGAACGATACCGACCGTTCAAAGAAAGCCTATATCGGGCACAATCTCTCCGACCCAAGTAAGTACCTCAAATTCGTAACTAACCATGCAGATTTATTTGTCTTCTCTCATTCAGATATGTTGGGAATCCCAAAATACATCGGCACTCATAAGCTGAACGTCGACCCAATATATCCGCCCGTAGTACAGACGAGAAGGAAATTCAATGCCGTAATCAACGAGGCAGTCAGTGAAAAAGTGGATAAGTTACTAGCCAACGGTTCCATTAGAGAATCGAAATACCCGCAGTGGGTCGCTAATGTATCATGGTTAAAAAGAAAAATGGGAAATGGAGAATGTGCGTGGATTTCACCGACCTGAACAAGGAATGCCCAAAATATTCGTTCCCATTGCCCCATATCGACCAGCTAATCGACGCAACCGCAGGGCATGAACTGCTAAGTTTCATAGATGCCTACTCTGGTTACAACCAGATTATGATGGCCGAAGAGGATCAAGAAAAGACAACTTTCATCACCCACCAAGGGACGTACTGCTATAAAGTGATGCCCTTCAGACTTAAAAATGCAGGAGCGACGTACCAAAGGTTAGTCACCAAGATGTTCAAGGAATAACTCTGCAAGACTCTGGAGGTTTACATCGACGACATGCTAGTAAAGTCGGCAAAAAAAGGAGGATCATATCGATCATTTGAAAGAAGCCTTCAGGATACTGAGGCAGTACAGGATGAAATTAAACCCAGAAAAATGTGCCTTCGGCGTGGCCTCGGGAAAATTTCGAGGTTTCCTCATATCACTATGAGGTATCGCAGTCAACGCGGATCATATCAAGGCCATATATGTAATATCTGAGGTTTTGATCAGTAAGAAGCAGGTACAAAAGTTGACGGGGCGAATAGCCGCCCTATCAAGATTCATCTTGCGGTCCTCCGATAGATGTAATAAGTTTTTTAACATGCTGAGGAAAGACCATGGGTTATATTGGAATGGGGAATGTATCGAAGCCCTGAGGAAACTAAAAGCATATCTATCTTCACCACCGTTACTCGTCAAGGCAAACCTGGGCGAGTGTTTGCTGGTGTATCTGGCGGTGTCCGAAGTTGCTGTTAGTGCAGTCTTGGTCCGCAAAAATGAAGGTACTCAATCTCCTATTTACTATATCAGCAAAACTTTAGTAGATGCTGAAACATGGTATCCACACCTCGAGAAACTGTCTCGGGCACTGGTCGTAGCTTTACGGAAGCCCAGGCCTTATTTTTCAATGTCACCCTATAAAAGTAATAACAACCTTCCCCCTGAGAAGCATTCTGCATAAGCCTGAACTCTCGGGTAGACTCGCTAAATGCGCCATAGAGCTCAGCGAGCATGACATATCATACCACCCAAGAACCACCATTAAGTCGCAGGTACTTGCCGACTTTGTTGTCGACTTCAGTGCAGAGATACTGCTAGAGGTGGAGCAAGAGGCCTTCCGCGCCTCCACCCACACTGACCCCAAAACTCTTTATATTGACGGCGCTGCGAATGCCTCGGGATCGGGACTAGGACTCGTTCTCGAAGTCCCCACGGGCAAAGTAATTCGCCAGTCCATACAATGCCCTTAATGACTAACAATAAGGCTGAGTATGAGGCCATGATTGCAGGTATGAAATTAGCCATCAAATACGGGGCCCGTCGACTCCTCCTCCTTTGCGACTCCCAACTCGTAGTAAATCAAGTCACTGGGACTTACCAGATCAAAGAGCAAAGACTACAAAAATACCAATCAGAAATCTATAAGCTGATGCCTGAATTTGACGAATGTTGCTTCGAGAAAATCCTCAGGGCACGAAACTGTAAGGCCCCGTGAAATCCCTACTCGAAAACTCGGATCCCATGGTGCCATGTTAGGAGCATGTGTTAGCAATTCATAAATATACTTCGCGGCAAGCTTTCTTGCCACAGCGCGAACCTTTTTGGATTGAATAATGCATTAAAAAGTCAAGAATAAGTTTCCAGAAAAATGCAAGAAATGTGGTCCAGAATGCGGCCGCAAATCAGGTATGCGGATCGCATATCTGCCGCAGAGTGAGTCAGAATGTTGGTTAAAATTAAAGTCAACTATGCGGTTGAAAATGCGGTCGCATAATCAAAATGCGGACTGCATAGTCATCGCATATTCTCCTTTGAATTTTGTAAGTGTCAGTTCTGCGGTGCACTTTGCGACCGCAGAACGCAAATGCGGATCGCATTCCTACCGCAGACTCGGTCAGAGTGTCCAGTTTTTGGGGAGCATTTTGCGGTCCATTATGCGGACCGCATGTTTACTCTGCAATCGCAAATGCGATCGCATATTTGACTCGGGGCTCCAATTTTCTAATTTTTAACCCGACCTCCCTATCGATATATCCGGGGTTATAGCTCATTTCAAGCATTCTTCTAAGCATTTCTAGAGGGAGAGAGAGGGTTTTAGAGAAAGAAAGTCTCCCCATAAAATTACTCCATAAGGTATGGCTAAATCCTTGAAGAAAATCTAGTGAAGACCCCTAGGCCTTTATCTCAAGAGGTAAGACTTCATCACCCCAACTCTTATTTGTTTTATTCTCAGATATAAGGAGTCACTAGTGAGATGATTCATGGGTATAACAATGGATTCCTTCTTGCATATCAAACCCTAGAGTAGTGGGGGGTGGTGAATTAAATAGGGGTACAAAATGATATATATTGCTCTCAAAAAGGGGCCAAAGATCACATTGCACCTCTAGGGTTTGTCAATATGCTTGAACCAAGCTAGAGTCTCAATCTCATCTCTAATTCTCTATTTGATTTATAATTCTTACTCAATAGATCGAAGTGCTAAGAGTTCCGGAAATTTGTAAAAGAGTAAGGAAAGCTTTATTGAGGTATGTATGGCTAAAACCCCCTTTTTGTTAGAAATTGAGCTCCGTTGTCATTTACGAAAGTATGGTAAGAGTGTTGAATTGGTTAGTGTATTGATTGTTATTACGCATTAATTGATTTGCATATATCTATACATATTCGTGAAGGATGTGCCTCAATGTGAATAATGTACCAATCTTGATAATTAGAGAATGATGAAAAAGTACAGT
The DNA here is from genome assembly GCA_026770625.1 of Nicotiana glauca. Taxonomy (NCBI): domain Eukaryota; kingdom Viridiplantae; phylum Streptophyta; class Magnoliopsida; order Solanales; family Solanaceae; genus Nicotiana; species Nicotiana glauca. The sequence goes on along the minus strand of MU688288.1, from coordinate 44,498 downwards.
TATGTTTTGAAATACTTGGGCTATAAGCCAACATCGAAACAAAGAATTACTCATGCTAGCTATGTGCTCACGTACCTGTGATTGCAACTTGAATTATCTTTGATATATGTGTCTATGATCACAAAATGTAAAATGAATATTAAAAAGGGAAAACGATGTGATGATGGTGGCCATGAGTGCCCAGGAATTGATATGATATGTGTGGAATAAACATTTGGAGGTGTTGACTAATGGGAATAGAGTAATGCCTCCAATGAGGTGACCTAGCCGATCGGGTCGTGATCGGACACCATGACGCACACATGGTGGTAATGTGCTGATATTGAATTCTGCATAAGGGAAATAAAATAATGATTGAGAGTAATGCTTCCGATGACGTGACCTAGCCGGTCGGGTCGTGACCGGACTCCGCTCGAGATGGCGGTGGTATTGAGAACAGTGGTGAACATGTGACAGAAATGCCCTAATCTATGTCTTGGAAATTGTATGAAAGATTATACGAATTGCATCCTTGATTTACCCATGTTATTTACTTGTACCTGTTTGATAGTTCTTTCTAGTAAAATGGTGTTTAGTTATACATACCAGTACAATTCAAATGTACTGACGTCCCTTTTGCTGGGGGCGCTACATTTGTGTTATGATATTAGGTGGCTCCCTAGCAGATAGTGCTAATTGTGTGTAGCGGAGCATTTTACTACTCGAAGTCTCGGTGAGCCCTTTTTCTTTCATGGGGCTATATGGTGTATATTTTGTTATTACAGCTTCCACTTTTGAGGTATAGCCGGGGCCTTGTTACCGGCATAGTTATGCTTATCTGTTGTATCCTTAGAGGCTCCAAAAACACTAGTGTGGGTTATGTACGGGTGTTCGGGGAGTCCACTATCTATGTTGTAATCTTAAACTTGTGATTTCCATAAACTGTAACTCTAATAGAATTCTTGAAGCTAGCTTATGTACGGTAAATCTTTGTGATATGAAATGAACCAATGATGTAGTACGCACCATGTATTCTCGTCTAGATTAATGAAAGGCATGGGTTCCATATTCATATTGATTTGGGGTAGAAAGTGTCCAGTAAGGCTTGCTCAGTCGGGTTCACTTGATTGAGCACCGGTCGCGCCTCCCGAGGTTGGGGCGTGACAGAAATGTCGAGGCAGATGGCTTAGCAAAACTCGCCGTGGCCACCAAGAATATCGGCAAAGAAAGCGTGGTCACCCTCCTCAATTCGGCCATCGATCACATTGAGGTACTCTCTTTAAACTTAACTTGGGACTGGCGCAACCAGTTTGTATCCTATCTACAGGACGGAACACTCCCGGGCGACAAAAAGGAAGCCAAGAAGCTCCGCTTACAAGCCACCTGATACAGCCTGATAAATCATGATCTCTACAAGAGGACGTTCGGTGGCCCCCTCGCTAAGTGCCTCGGGCCGCATCAAACCAGACAAGTATTAGAAGAAGTGCATGAAGGCCATTGCGGGTGCTCACACAGGTAATCGCGCCCTCGTCCGATGTATCATCCGAGCTGGTTATTACTGGCCTACTATGAAAAAAGAGGCAGCTGATTACGTTCGGAGATGCGAATAGTGCCAAAGATATGCCCCCATGATACACTAACCGGGGGAGCTTCTCCATTCGGTCACCTCACCTTGGCCCTTTATCAAGTGAGGGATGGATATAATCGGTCCTCTACCAGTAGGATGAGGAAAGGTACGTTTTTTTAGTTTTGACTGACTATGTTTCCAAGTGGGTGGAAGCAAGTGCGTACGTATAGATACGCGAACAAGAAGTCATCGCCTTTATATAGAAAAACATCATATTCCGTTTCGGTATCCCCAAAGAAATCAGCTGTGACAATGGCACCCAGTTCATTGGTAGGAAGACAACTGAGTTCTTCGAGAAGTGGCATATTAAGCGGATACGCTCCACTCCGTATCACCCCGCCGCTAACGGCCAAGCCGAGTGTTCCAACAAGACAATATTGAACATACTGAAAAAGAAACTTGAGGAAGCTAAAGGGCTATGGACCGAATTACTACCTGAAGTACTGTGGGCATACCAGACCATACCCAAATCCAGCACAGGAGAAATGCTGTACTTGCTGGTCTACGAGATCGAAGCAGTCATACTCGTTGAAATCGGGGAGCCAAGCCTGAGATACTCACATACCAGTGGGTCAGAAAACAAGGAAAGCAGATTGCAAGATCTGGATGAAGCCGCAGAATGAAGAGATATGGCCCATATAAGAATGACAACCCAAAAACAGCAGGCAGAAAGATATTACAACAAGAAAGCCAAAATAAGATCACTCAAAGTGGGCGACTACGTACTCAAAGCCAAAATATTGGCATCAAAAGACCCGAGTGAGGGAAAATTGGAAACCAACTGGGACGGACCATACAAAATCACAGCAGCGGCGAACAAAGGAGCATTCCAATTAGAAACAATGGAAGGAAGAACACTCCAAAACAACTGGAACGTCGCCCACATCAAATACTTCTACTTCTGAAAGGCATCCCTTGAGTCGTACTCTTTTTCCCTCACCCGAGTTTTGTCCCAATTGGGTTTTCTCGGGGAGGTTTTTAACGAAGAGGCAAAGGAGATACCCGGTGATCTCAAGGCAGACTCATCACGTCGGCTGGACGACACAGCCTCTAGACCAATGTAATAAAGGGACTGTACTAGTCAATTCTCCATATTATAAACAATTCTCCATTGCACATACAAGTTCCTCCATTATATAAACGGAATTCTCCGATATGAAAATAGACAAACGGCTAAGGCCATATGAAAATCGACAAACGTCTAAGGCCATATGAAAATTGACAAATGGCTAAGGCCATATGAAAATCGACAAACGGCTAAGGCCATATGAAAATTGAAAAAAGGCTAAGGCCATATGAAAATCGAGAAACGGCTAAGGCCATATGAAAATAAAAAAATGGCTAAGGCCATATGAAAATCGACAAATGGCTAAGGCCATCGACACCAGGTTCGACCCAGTTCGGCCACGACGGATAACACTTCGATGACAGTCGAAGCAAAATCCTGTTGGTTAAGGCCATCGGCATCAGGTTCGACCCAGTTCAGCCATGATGGATAACGCTTCGACGACAGCCGAAGCAACATCCTATTGGTTAAGGCCATCGACATCATGTCGACATCGCTCAAATCGTTATGACCCTTTAACAGACAACAGACGCCACCTCTGCGGAGGCTTCGCATCGAAAAATGAAAAAGGAACACGAGGAGGGAAAAATAATGACATAAATAAAGTTTATATCACAGCAAAAATATATCTACGTTCAACCTCGCAAAAATGCCCCGCTACATTCCAAAAATATGTATAATAAAACATGTACAAATTCAGGGCTGCTCATCATCCTGCTCGTCATCCCTGGGAGATAAACATCATTATACCAAGAATCCGAGTCTAGCTAATCGACATCCTCAAAAGTGTAACCTTCCCGATCGAGGGAGTCGGAATAGTATCCGCATGCTTCACGGGCAGTGCGAGCCTCACGCTGTCGTGCCTGGATTTCCTCCTCCATCGCTCGACCCTCGGCTAGAAGCTCTCTATATATGTCAAGTTTGGCCTCCGCAAAAATCCACATCTCGTGCACGTTGTGACGCGTACTCCGATCAGACGTGGGACGGGATGAGGAGGGCTATGAAGGTCGTACCACGTCCTCAGGCCTTGGGGGAGCAACCTGCCTAAGAACATTAATTTCTGCCAGCCTGGCTTCGAGCTCAGCGGTCAAGTCCGCTACCCGACGCTAGAGATCAATATTCTCTGCCGCTACCCCCCAACTAAGCTCGAGCTCATCATCTTTCTCCTTGAGGAACGCCTCCAATTTGTTGTTACGGGCCACGGCCCTCACCAGCTCGTTGTCCGTCTTCTCTAGTTCAGCCCCCTACATTATAACTGGGCCTCCCTCTACTTAAGCACCTTACGGAACACCCGAAACTCGGGATCTTGTTGGAAAAGATCCACCGTCGCTCGCTGCTTAGAGCGGTACCGACAATATTATTTTGCCATCTTATCAAAGATGGTTGCCTTTTTCTGCTCACGACGTCTCCTCTCTACCTCCAAATCGAGGGTCTGCAAAGAAAAACAGAAATTAGCACGCATCAAGCCAACCTTACAACATGCAAAAGACAAGAGGGTTACCTGTAAGGCCACGATGGCGACCCTTCGTGATAATTCTGTATCGGTTACGGCTCTGAGCGTCTCGCTCTCGGGGCAGCGCATAACAAATCAAGGGGCAATGCGGCCTATTAATTATTCAACAATAAATTATAAGCCCCAGGAAAAACAATTCGACGGTCGGACCCATCTGTCGTCATCTCCACATGTGTGAGGCCCTTTACGAGCTCCTCCACATCCTCCTGGGCAGTTTCGGAATCCGATTCCTAAACTCTCCTGCTAGCTCCATCAACATTGGTCGTTGAACCCCCCTCCCCCCCCCCATCGGTGCATGCCGAGCTAGTACCGGCAACAGCACTCCTCTGATTGGCTGACCTCCCGGATAGGATAGCGTCGGCCATAAATACATGTCTAGGCACTTGTTGGGACGCACCACTTCCTCCGGCTTCTATAGCCACCCCCTTGCCCGTCACAAGTTTCCTCCTTTTTCTCTCCAATGATTCTTCGCCCTCAAGAGACTCATTCGTGGGATGCAGAGTCGGTACCTATGATGTCGACTCTCTCACAACTGCCGCCACAAATGCGACTCCCTTCAAAGGAGCTATGGGGATGCCTCCTCGAATAGACTCGCATAATACCTCGCGAGTATCTGAGGCAGCGTTGGACCGTGTGGAAGTAGAGACCACCGACCTCTTCCTAGGAGCACCTCGCCCTATAACCATGAAGATAGACCGATCAGTAAAACTTGCAAAACCTGCTAAACAAAGTCAGAAATCTACCTGAAGAGGCCGCGGGGCCATAATGCTGTATGAAGGCAGGCCACGTGCGAGTCTCTTCCTCATAGGGCAACAAGTCGGCAACCCACTTCCTGATATCGGTGACGAGCTACAGCGGGTGAGCCATGGCTGCAACAAAAAAAAAGTTAGAACCACCAATCACAAGTAACAAGGAATTCAACGGATGGTAGTACTCACGCTTCGAATTCAACTTCTTTGGAAACCCGGTAGGGTTGGAGACCAAGTGCTCAGTCCTAATGTAGAAATACCTACGCCAGAACTCTTGATTAGGTCGGTCATCGGTTTGGACCACCAGCCCCTTTGTACCACGACTCGTCAAGTGCAGCATGGTCCCTCTCAGGTAAGCGACGTTGAACAATCGCAGAAGATGATGGATAGAGACCTCACACCCGACCAGTTATGCGTACTTGGTCAATAGCCGAAGCACTTTTAGGGTATATGGCGTGAGCTGAGACGGGCATACGTTATAAAAATGGTAGAGCTCCTCCGCCAAAGGGAAAATAGGGAGACCATAGCCAATCAAGAAAGGATATTCCTAAAAGGTGCAGTATCCCAGTCTATGGACATCTACATAATCCTCCCGTGCTGGAACTATCTTCTCGTGAGTGAGAATGCCGTACGTCACATGAAGATTATCTAAATGATCTTGTAGAAAATCAGAAAATTCTAGAGGTTGCGCGGGAGAGTCTTTGTTAAAATCACTCAGAGATAGGAGATGTTTCGGTAATAACGGATCCACTATCAGAGGGCTAATGTCTTCTTCTTCCTTCCTCTCATCAACATCATAAGGAGGCGGCATATTCGATGGAGTAGCCTCCGGAACCCTCACATTATCCCGCTAAGATTTAGGCATAGGTTCTGTTCAAGAAAAATTGTACGCGGCACAACGGAGAAGAAAGGAATTTCCGACCAATGGAGAAATGCTGGAGTATGGAGATGTTTCTTGAAGAGAATGGAACGTTCTTACAATTGATAAAAGTTTGCATCAAGTTAAACCCTTCCCCTATTTATAGGGTTGGGTGGCACTAAAATCGAAGAGACAAATTTCGAACCGACGCGGGAAAACAGAAACGCCAGAGTACCTGTTGCGCTACCTCGGGAATATGTGTAATGATGACGCATGGGAGTGCTGACATCACACCAAGGGAAGGTGTTACGTTTCGACGGTCTGACAGTTAAGTGTTACCTTCTACCTGTCACATCACGACTTTTGGGTGAAGTCAAACTCTCCCTGAACGAGGGCACTAATTTCGTTTATCAAGGGCGTACCTCGCTGCGACCTGATGAACGGAGGGACTAACTGTATGGGGTCGAATTTGACCAATCATGTCCTTATACCGGTATGGCCAACCGCCGAACGTGCATAATTCAAGGGAGGAGGACGACTCAAAAGTCGTGGGAGAAACAACTCCATAGGATCGTCGACCCCTCAATCGCGTGTATTTAGTTTCTATTCTTCAATATGTCAAGGAGGATCCTTTACTATATAATGGGGATCCTAGCATTGTAAAAAGGGGGATAATAAAAGAATTCTCTCTCTCTCTCTTTCTCTCTCTCTCTCTCGAATTCTCTCTCATACATACTGTGATAACTATAAACAGGGCATTGAGAATATCCTAGGATTTTATTAACTTCGATTACGATTTACCCTTGAATCTCATTTGATTGATTTGCTCGGAAATTGTTCGATAACTTTTGAGTCAAACAGTGACTGTCTATATTTGGAGAAATTCTAGGGGTTGCTCTGATGGTAAGAAACCTCCACTTCCAACCAAGAGGTTGTGAGTTCGAGTCTCCCCAAGAGCAATGTGGGAAATTCTTGGAGAGAAGAATGTCGTTGGTCTATTTGGAAACAACCTCTTTACCCCAGTGTAGAGGTAAGGTCTGCGTACACATTACCTTCCCCAGACCCCACCATGAAGGATTATACTGGGTTGTTGTTGTTGTTGGCTAAGTCACTCTCTATCTATAAATAGAGGGTTCTATTCCATTATAATTCATCCCATATCAATAATAATTTCCTCTCTCTACTTTGCTCTGCAATATTCTTCTTGTTCTTTTATTGTTTCATAACACGTTATTAGCACGAGACTCTAACCAATTGAGTAAAAGCTTTGGGAATGAGCATAATGATTGTCGATTGTTCCATGAACTTCCTTCGTGATTAAATTCTGGATTTAAGGTAAGCATTTTACTTTATTTTCTCTTTTAAATTCTTGACATTCTATAATTTGATTTTAAATACAAGCAAAGACAATAAATTTTGATTATAACTCTAATAGAGTTTGTAAGAAATTATAACCACTCAAAGTGGTAAAATTTCTATGTCTTGCCATGATCAAATTCATGTATGATTATGAGCACAAGAAGTGGAAACCCGTCCCATTGAATTTGCTCCATTCTCATTCCCTTAAGAGAATGTGATAGCAATATGTGATAAGTTTGAAAGAAGAAAAAATTATTACCGTGAAGGTATCAATGGATGTGAACATGGCAATAGAAGAAATTATAATCGTCATCGTTGTGATAATGAGAATAATAAGGATTCTCAAAATAAGATTTCACTTTGTGAAGTTAATGTTTGTCATAGATTTGGCATAAGATTTCTTAAAGCACATACAGATGACTATGGTCCATCCATGATGTGAATGTGAGAACATCTGATTTATGAATAAATACTCATTCTTGGAATAATATAAATGTGCTATAATGGTAGTGAATATACGACACTCACCTCTAAAAGGAGGTTTGAGATGATATAAGAAAACAATGTTATTATTATGGCATGAATGGTCACTGGTCACGTACCTATTGTACGCCAAAATATTTTGGTAATGTGATTATCAAAGAATAACAGTAATGCAAGAAATAGATCTTGCATATAATTTTGACCATGACTATAATAGTATAACTTTCTCTTTAAAATAGATATTCACCATATGGATGTTGATGTATGTGGTAGTACAAAATTAATTGAGAGCTCTAGAAGAGCCAATTATACTATTTTGGAGAAATTGATTATCAATACTACGTTGTGTTGTAGTAAGTCTCAACGAAACTTATTGAGTGTCCAAAGTATTCGCGAAAGCGATTGGTCATACTGAGACTATAAATAAAGGAAAGATTTAATCTCTTTTATTACTACAACTTGTAGCGAGGTAATATATATGTGAAATGCTACCCACTTTATTCTCTAGTTTGTACTACACAAACAAAAGAATGCCATAATAAAGAGAAGTTTATTGATATAAAACTCCATATCATAATAAACTTGGAGTTTATTGATAATTGCACATGTCATGGTGTAAATCTGAAGTTTATCAATATTGATAATTTATTCAGTTGGCATAATTGGTTTACCCATATCAATTTATGTATGATGTGCAAAAAAATAAAAGAGAATTTTCTTATAGTGCTTGATCTCATTAATTAATATACGAACTAAAATTGGGATTGAATCCCATGAATGCTGGAAATATCAAAGTTATGGGTCCATTCACCTGCCATGTATACCACAAAAGATGCATCTATGAGATGTCTACATGTGTGATTATTATAACCCACAACATGGTGTTTTGCGAGGTAACTTGCTCAACAATTTAATTTCGAGCATAATTTCCATATTTCTATTCAAGATAGTTCATCTTGATAAGTTGATTTACATCGTAGTTGGTTTAGCAAAATAATTTATTAAGTACCTCTACTTAATAGCTAAATAATTATTTATGAGAATAAAGTTATCTATAACAGTTTGATATACGTTATATACCAAAGTATATTATTTTCTTCCCTCCCAAGTGGTTCAGGGTCAGGAACCAAATAATTATATCTTATTATTATTGATGTACGGTATATATTAACACAATAACGCTCAAAGGTGGATTCTCAAAGTTGAGGTAACAAGTTGGTTTTTTAACATAGGGGGGAGAGATGATAACCATTTGAGAAAAACTTACGTAGAATGAATTATCATTTGTACATCTAGATCCTCGAATAAGATATTATGAACTTGAAGTTCATAAAAGGATAAATCATTTGCAATATATTGCAAAGCATGCCAGACGCATTTGCAGGCCTAAGGAAAGTAATTATATTCTCATTGCAAATGCTCCTACTAAGTCATAGAAGGACAAAGTCTATGGTATGCTTAAAGCATATAGACATATCGGTTACAAATAAATTTCTTGATAAATAAGATGAGCAAATGATCTAAATGATCATAACAAAGGAGGCAAGTGATCTAGAAGATCACATGACATAACACTTCATAAAATCTCAGGAGAGATTCAGGTACCTGAATATATGAATGAAGAGATCTCTATGTTATTTCTATATGAAAATAAGGAGGTCCGAATCGATATAAAATATTCATCGGCGACATCTATGATAGCGCTAAATATATATGAGGATCTTAAGTATGGAGAAATAATTTCGAATAGAATTGGTTTAATATGAAAGACATGTAGTTCAAACACTTGAAAGTATAAAGTCAATGGTATGTGCAATCAGTTTTCGATATTTTATATGTCTAGCATGAAATGAAAACTTGATATGCATCTAAAGTCTATTATATTGCTTATATGACTAAACAATCCCTGAAGGATTTAAATTGCTTAAAGCATATAGAATTCATGGTCATGAAGTACTACATCCTCAGTGCAATTTGTGCACAAATGTATCTTGCTATAACTATAAGCATGATAATATGATAGCAAGAGTTTTCACCTTTATGTGAAGATATTGAACTGACGATTCCAACAAGATCATATAAAGACAATACATCAATTAAGAATGATGATTTCAAGGTGAAACAAATTCGTTCAAGAGATCTTTTGAAGATGGTACACAAGATAGGAATCCAAATGCTTAAAGATGTGAATTGATGCTCTCATTAGGTGGAGTTAATACGCGTTGTACTCTTTTACCCTTACAGGGTTTTGTCCCACTGGATTTTCCTTGCAAGGATTTTTAATGAATCAATCAAAAGGCGTATTGTTAGATATGTGTACTCTTTTTCCTCCTCTATAATTTTTTTCCCATTGGTTTTTATTTTAATTAATGTTTTAACGAGACACATTATCTATTGAATAGACATTCAAGGAGGAGCGTTATATATAGAGTTCTATTTATGGCGAGTGTTTATATTTAGAGAGATTCTAAGTATTATTACTTGGTTGCTAAGTCACTCTCTCCCTATAAATGGAGGGTTCTATTCCATTGTAAATCATCCCATATCAATAAAAATTTCATCTCTCTACTTTATTCTCCAATACTCTAACATACAAGGAGAACTCCAAAAATTAAGGAAAAAGATAAAGACAAATTCTGAGTATTGAGGCTTGCCACGTCACCGGGTCTATCTCCCTCAATTATATTACTCCCTCCGTTTCAATTTATGTGAACCCATTTGACTGGGCACGGAGTTTAAGAAAAAAGAGAAGACTTTTGATCTTGTGGTGCAAAATGAGGCACCTTTATTTTGTGTGGCTATAAATCATTGCATAAAGGTAAATTGTTTCCAAATAAAGAAAGGGGTCATTTTTTTTTGCACGGACTAAAAAGGAAATAGGTTCACATAAATTGAATGGAATATATATATAGATTTCTTTTTTGCATATCATTTGGTGACATGTGGTGCATCTACACGTTTAACACTATTTAAACAGCCGTAGATTAGTAACGTCTAGATGTACTTTCCTTTAACTTTGATATTCGTACTTCCTCTCCCTATTTTAACTTAATTAATTACAAACTAAATCATGAGCTCTATATTTGTATCTCCTCTCCTCCCGTCGCAGATCTCTTTAGGTTTTCAGTGTCGGAGATCATCATGGCCAATATCTCTGAATTTACGGCAAAATACATCATCAGTATCTGCTCGTGGATTCAGTAAGATTTCAAACTCACTGAGCTTGGAACAAAATGAAAGGCATCATTTTGATAATGATGACGACGATGATGATCTCCAACTTTTTCCAGAACTTATGCCTAAACACGTTGCTGTGATAATGGATGGTAATAGGAGATGGGCTAAGGCTAAAGGATTGCCAGTGTATGAGGGTCACAAACTTATTACTCCAAAACTAAAGAAGATTTGTGAAGTTTCTTCTGAACTTGGAATACAAGTTATCACTGCTTTTGCTTTCTCTACTGAAAATTGGAACCGTTCCAAGGTACGTGTAGTGGATTGAATATATATTCTTCATTGTTTACTACAACAACAACATACCCAACAAACTTACCCCTACCCATGAGAGGAGGCAGGGCATTTTTTATTGGTTCGCCCGAATAGTATTACTTTTCATAAATCCTGTATTTTTATTAGAAAACTTTTAAATTTATAGTAAATATATAATTGCGAACCCAGTAACTAAACTATGATATGGGTTCGATATCTAGTTCAGAACCCACAAACTTCAAATCCTAGCTTCGCCTCTCCCCTTCGCCTCTCCCCTTCTTGTCTGAAGACTCATGTACCTTCTTCAGAGTTTGTTTTTTCTTTTATTATCATGGTTTTACACAATTTTCAAAACTTCTACTTTCTTTATTCAAGCATATATAACCATTTACTTTTTGGAGCAGGAGGAGGTTGATTTCTTGATGCAACTGTTCGAAGAGTTCTTTGACGAATTTATGAGGTAATTTTCTTCGTTTTAAAGGAAATTAAGGAATGTCAAAGGATAACTAATGGTATTTCCCTGTGTGCGCGATCGTTTGTCTCTATTTTGTCATTTGACAAATAATATAAGATAAAAAATGTTGACATAATAGAATCAAAGGATACATTACCGGAAAGAATGTAGTCCATCCATTCCAATTTATAAGACATAGACTTTGGAGTTTAAGGAAAAAAACAAAAGACTTTTATAACTTGTGATCAACATTTCATAATATTTGTATGATTATAAGACTTTTGAAATTTATGGTCTTAAATATTTCATAATATTTATGTGACGGTAAAAACTTGAATAAAATGTGGAGTTAAATTGTTTTCAAATATAGAATTATATCATTCTTTTTAGAACAAACTAATTAGGAAAAAAATGTCATATAAACTAAAACTGATGATATTGTTAATCGTTTATCATTATCATTGTATAATTGATTAATTTTATTTAGTATTACAATAGGTTTGGGGTACGAATATCTATTATTGGGTGTAGATCCAACCTTCCCATCACTTTACAAAAACGCATAGAATTGACAGAGGAGACAACAAAGGCCAACGAAGGACTTCACCTTGTCATTTCTCTAAACTATGGAGGACATTATGACATACTACAGGCCACAAAAAGCATTGCCAGTAAAGTAATGAATGGTTCTCTACAGCTGGAAAATATTGACAAGAATTTATTTGAACAAGAACTTCAAAGCAAGTGTCTCAGTATTCCCAACCCCGATTTACTCATAAGAACTGGGGGCGAACAAAGAGTCAGTAACTTTTTATTGTGGCAGTTGGCTTATACTGAGTTCTACTTTACCAAGACGTTGTTTCCCGACTTTGGAGAAAAAGATCTTAAGGAGGCAATACTTAACTTTCAGCGAAGACAACGGCGTTTTGGTGGACACACATATTGAAAAACTTACGTAGTTTCAAGCCCTCGTATGTCTTGTTTTATGTGTTTTATAGCCATTTGAGTTGGCTTTCCCTTGAGGAAAATAAAACCAATTATGTCGATCGATTTTTAAAATCTATAATTAACTCAAATCAAACCAAAATGTCTTTGTTTTACTTTTGTCTATCTTTGCAATTAGGGATAGGCGCTTGGGCAATTCGGAATGAATAAGAAAATTATTCGATTTGGATTTTCTGTTTTGGAGTTGAAGAAACTATAATATAAATCCAATCCATATAAGCTCTTGGATCGGATTTCTTAAATTCGATTTCGGATTAATCAGTTTTGATATTTTGAATCTTCGGTTTTGAACAAATCTGTTAAGTTGTTTCTTCTTCTTTAAAAAAAAAAATCCAGATGAAGTATTCATATTAATTGGGCTAAAAAGTTCCTCATTCTCACCGTAATCATACAAATAAAGTATACAAGTAATGAAATTATTATCAAGAAAAGGCAACAGTGTAATGAATCGGCCGGTCGTTGCACGAGTTACAATCACGTTTTCCCTATTTCTACTTCTTTATGTATTGTTCAACTGTATTTTATCGTATCGTGTTGGTTGTTCGGGTTCGGAGTGGTCGTGTAGTGAAATGAGACACTTAGTCTCTTATTTAGAAGCTTAAGTTGGAAAAAGTCAAACGGATGTTAACTTATGAGTAGAAGGTCTCGGATGTGAACTCTGATGGTTATGATAACTCTGTTAGGTGATTTTTGACTTAGAAGCGTGTTCAGAATGTATTTAGAAGGTCCGTGGTAGATTTAGTCTTGAATTGGCAAAATTGAAATTTGCCGTTTTTCGATCGGCATTGGAAATCTTGATATCACGGTCAGACTAAAATTCCAGAAATTGGAGCAGGTACGTAGTGTTATATGTGATGGGTGTGCAAAATTTCAGGTCATTCGGAGGTGATTTGATAGGTTTCGGCATTATTTGTGGAATTTGAAAGTTTTAAGTTCTTAGGATTGAATCCGAGGTTGATTTTGTATTTTGGTGTTGTTTGGAATGTTCTAAAGGTTTGAATAAGTTTGAATAGTGGTATATGACTTATTGGTAGGTTTGGCTGAGGTCTCGAAGGCCTCGGGAGGATTTTGAATAGTTATTGGAGACTTGAAAAAATTGGAGTTGCAATTGAAGATGTTGTTTTCTATCATAACCGCACATGCGGATTGGGGACCGCAGGTGTGAGCCGCAGAAGCAGCATTGGTCGCAGAAGCGGAGGGCTGGACTACATCTGCAAGCCCGCAGGTGTGAGCCCACAGGTGCGAGCCCGCATGTGCGGCGTTTGAGGAATTAAGTGATTTTCGCATGTGCTGATTTTTTGGCACAGAAACAGCCCGCTGGTGCGAGATATTGTCCGCAGATGCCGAAAACGCTAGGCAAACTGTATAAAACGTCCCCTTCAAGAATATTTGCCATTTCTTCACCATTTTTGGACGAGTTGGAGCTTGGGGCTGTGATTTCAAGAGGGAATCAAGGGTTTTCAGTAAGCTAAGCTACTTGGGCTTTGTATCTTATCTTTATGGCGGTCATTCCACTGTTTAATCCTGATATTAGTGGAGAATTAGAAATGAAATTATGATATTAGGGTTTGAAATTGGACAGTTTAATTTGGGGATTTCAGGGGCCATTTGAGGTCTGATTTTGATGATTTTGGTATATATAGACTCGGGAGTGAAAGGAGTTTCTAGTTTTGCAATTTTTTTGGATTCCGAGACGTGGGCCCGGGGGTCGGGTTTGAGCAAATTCAGGATTTTGGGTTTAATTTGATAATTTTCATTTGGGTTTTATTCAATTAGCATGTATTGATGATAATATATTAATTTTTGTTAGATTCGATGCATTTGCTGGCCGGATCAAGAGGAAAGGACATTGTAGGTTAGAAATTTATCTTGGTTGAGGTAAGTAATGCTCGCAAACTTGGTTCTGAGGGTTCGAAACCACAAACTATGTGTTCTATGATTAATACTAAGGTGATGCAAATGCCAAGTGACAGACGTATGGGCATGCACCATGAGAATTGCGGACTGGATCATTCCATGGCACTTCTTAGTAACTCTTTCTTGCTTGTACTTGTGTAGTGATTATGTGATGTAGTGAATCAGCTGTAAGTCATGCTATTTATCATGATAAGGTTTCATGCCGATAAATGTTGATACCCGAGAGGTCATTTCTTGCTCTCATATCATTAGCTTCATTGATATTCTATACTTAGTCTTGTTCATGAATATTGTATCATGCCTCTGTCTCAATTATTGTTATTTGGTTTTTAATATTGTTGTTTAGGGCTAGTTTCTTGGTATTGTGAACCCATGCGTGCGAGACTAGAGAGTTATGAATGAGTGAGGCTGAAAGCCTGATTATGAGTGAGTGTATGAGATCAAGATGCACGTCACAATGGAATATTGAATATGCCTTCGTTGGCATATGATAGTGCTTGGGCTGAAAGGAGCCCCTCCGGAATATACATACCCCAGTGAGCGCAATTGATATTACTGATGGTGGATCTTTCCTGGACATGGATCTTGACCAAAGTATTTATACCTGGAGATGGATCTTCTCCATAGGGCTGGAATGGACTTCCTTGGTACTGGATGACTGTGATCAGTGATGTGTATATATTCTAGGATGGATCTTCCCTAGTCCGGATGGCCATATACAGTACCGAGTGGTTGAGCACTTGAGAGTGGAGGTACATGTTACATTTTTCATGCTTTCTATGCATTGGAACATAGAGATTTGTTGAGCATTATACTCTAGACAGTTCAGATTGTATTTATTTACCGTTCAGTTTAATACTTGAACTGCAAGCATGCCTACTTTACTGTACAGTTTCATTATATTACCTGTTGAGGTTTGGTCTGTCACTACCTATCAGTGCATAGTTTGGACTTGTTACGTACTGTGTTGGTGTAGTCATTTTACCCCATGCACCTTGTGTGTAGATTCAAGTATCTCAAGGCACAATAGCGGCTATTGACTACTCCAGTCGCAGACTTCACAGAGATAACGAGGTAGCTGCCTGGCAATCGCAGTTCTGTTTTTCTCTTTCTCTATCTTTTTATTAGTACATTGTTACTCGTTCCATACTATATTGGTCTTGTCTTATTTCTAAACTATTGTAGCATTGCTTATGACTTAGTGACACTTGAGGTCAAACTTTTACTTTCCGCTTTTGTTTTGGTTTTGACTTTATATCTTTTATTGGTATTCAGTTGAAAAAAAAAGGTTTAACTTATGTTTTAAATGAAATGTATTTTATTTTGAAAATGTGTCGGCTGGCCTAGTTTCATGATAGGCACCATCACGACCGGGTCGGTTTTAGGGTCGTGATAAGTTAGTATCATAGCCTAGGCTATATAGGTCTCGCGGGTCATGTGCAGGTTTAGTAGAGTTCTACGGATCGATACGGAGATATCTGTACTTATCTTTGGGATGCTGTAGATCCTTTATGAAACTTCACATTCTTGAATTCTTATTGTTCGAATTTGTTGATTCTGGTAACTAAACTTCTGTTATTCTATTCTCTCACAGATAGTGAGGACACGTGCTAGAAGTCAGGGCGGACGAGCACCAGTACCACTAGTTGGGGCCACTAGAGGACGAGGCCGCGATCGAGGCTGTGGTAGGGGCAGGTGTGTAGCCCGCATAATAGCTAGGGCAGTATCTGTAGATCCACCAGTCATTCGGTTCATGATTAGGTTCCAACGCGAGATGCTCTAACAAGACCAGCTCAGGTATCGGCTGTGCCCATTATTATTCCGGGTCTTCAGGAGTCCTTGACTCAGATTTTGACCGTATGCACTAGTCTTGCTCAGGCAGTTTTCTACTACAACAACTACTTCTTAGGCCAAAAGAGGCATTCAGACTCCCACCCGCTCGTACAACCGAGCAGATTGCTTAGGGACTAGATGCCTGAGGCACCACCAGCCCAATCGGTTGCACCTGCTCAGGTTTATGTGGCACCATTTATGCCTGATGATGAGCAGCGCCGATTGGAGAGGTTTGGTAGACGTCAGCCTCTGACTTTTAGTGGCACAGAGGGCGCGGATGCCCAACGTTTCTTGGGAAAGTGTCAGAAGATGCTAGGTACATTGAGTATTCTAGAGACAAGAGGGGTTTCATTTACTACTTTTCAGTTTTCTGGAGCTGCCTTCACTTGGTGGGAAGCATATGAGAGGCGTAGGCCTATTGGTGTAGCACCCTTTACCTGGCATCAGTTCTCCATTCTCTTCCTGGAGAAGTATGTACTGCATTCCCGCATGGGGGAGCTGTACAGGAAGTTCGAGCTGTTACATCCAGTGGACATGACCGTGACGCAGTATGAGATGAGATTCTCTGAGTTGGCTCATCATTCTATTTGGCTAATTCCCACTGATAGGCAGAGAATCAGGAGATTCATTGACGACCTCACTCACCAACTACTGATTTTTCTGACCAGAAAGAGGGTATATGGAGCTTATTTTGAGGAGATGGTTGATATTATTAGAGATATAAAGTCTGTTCAGCGTCAAGAGCGAGCTGATAGGGAGGCCAAGAGGCCTTGGGGATCTGGTAGTTTTGGTAGTGTTTTTTCTGGAGGTTAGTTTCAGCATGGCAGAGTCCGTCCGTCATACATGCTCAGCCAGCTAGTTCAGGTCACCGTAGTGGATCATCGGGCCAAGGTTCTTATAGTTCACATAAGTGTCACTCATCTCCCAGTGCCCTTCCAGCTCATAATTCGACTCATGCGCCATTAGTTCAGGGTTCATCTATGCCTAGTTCTTCTAGTGGGTATCCTGGTGCTCAGGGCTCCCTTGAGTCCCCACCTCTATTTGCTAGAGAGGTTTCTTTGAGTGTGGAGATTTGGATCATATTAAGAGGTTTTGTCCCTATCTTACAGGAGGTTCATCCCAGTAGAGGAGTCATCCTTCGGCTTCTGCACCAGTTACTTCACCACCCGCTCAGCCACTTGGGGTGGAGATCAATCAGCTAGGGGTCGCCCTAGAGGGGCAGGTCAATTATGTGGTTGTCAAGCCCAGTTCTATGGACTCCCAGCCAGACCAGATGCTATCACTTCGGATGCTGTGATTATATGTATTGTCTTAGTTTGCCACATAGATTCCTTTATATTATTTGATCATGGTTCCATCTGTTCATATGTGTCATCATATTTTGATCATTATTTGGATACGTCCCATGAGTCTCTTATGTCATTTGTTCATGTATCTACTTCAGTGTGCGGTACTATTAATGTAAATTGTGTATATCGCTCTTATGTGGTTACTGTTGGGGGTTTGGAGACCCAGTGGACCTTCTGTTACGTTGTGTGGTGGATTTTGATGTGATATTGGGCATGGATTGGTTATCTCTATGTCACTATTTTAGACTGTCATGCTAAGACAGTGACATTAGATATGTCGTGTATGCCACAGATTGAGTGGTGGGGTTCGTCAGATTATGTTCCAAGTAGGGTAATTTAATTCTTGAAGGCCCATCAGATGGTTGGGAGGGGTTCTCTTTCTTACTTGGCTTTTGTGAGGGATGTTAGTGGAGAAACTCCTTGTTTTGATTCTGTTCCAGTAGTGAGGGACTTCCCGGATATGTTTCCTGAAGACCTGCCTGGCATGCCACCGGATATGGATATTAACTTCAGAATTGATTTAGTGCCGGACATTCATCCCATTTCTATTCCACCGTATCATATGGCACCGGTGGAGTTGAAGGAACTACTTCAGGAGCTCCTCGATAAGGGGTTTATTCGGCCAAGTGTGTCGCCTTGGGGTGTGCCCGTTATATTTGTGAAGAAGAAGGATGGAACGATGAGGATATGCATTGATTACAAGCAGTTGAACAAGGTCACAATCAAGAACAAGTATCATTTGCCTCTTATTGATGATTTATTTTACCAGCTTCAAGGAGCGATTGTGTTCTCCAAGATTGGTCTCTGGTCGGTGTATCACCAGTTGAAGTTCAGGGACTCAAATATTCTTATTATTTTACCAGCTTTAGGGAGCGAGTGGTTGGTGCAGGGTGCTTTGGACAAGGTGAAAGTGATTCAGGAGCGGCTTTGTGCGACACAATCAAGACAAAAGAGTTATGCAGTCAGGAAGGTTTGTGATGTGTCCTACATGGTTGGAGAGAAGGTTTTACTAAAGGTTTCACCCATGAAGGGTGTTATGAGATTTGGGAAGAAAGGTAAATTGAGTCCTCAGTTTATTGGACCTTTTGAGGTGCTTCGGAGGATTGGGGAGCTGGCTTATGAGCTTGCTTTGTAGCCTAGCTTATCGAGTGTGCATCCGGTATTTCATGTTTCTATGCTTTGAAAGAATATTGGTGATCCGTAACATGTTTTAGATTTCAGCATGGTTCAAATAGATGGTGATTTGACCTATGATGTGGATCTAGTGGCTATTTTGGAGAGGTAGGTCTGAATGTTAAGATCAAAGGATATAGCTTAAGTGAAAGTGCAGTGGAGAGGTCGGCCCATAGAGAAGGCTACTTGGGAGACCAAGCGGGATATGCGCAGTAGATATCCACACATGTTTGAGGCTTCAGGTATATTTCTAGACTCGTTCGAGGACGAACATTTGTTTAAGGGAGGATAATGTAATGGCCCGACTAGTCGTTTCATGAGTTACAATCCCGTTTTCCCTATTTTTGCTTCTTTATGTATTGTTAAGCGGTATTTCATCGTATTGTGTTGGTTAGTTTGAGTTTGGAGTGGTCGCGGAGTGGAATGAGACACTTAGTCTCTTATTTAGGAGCTTAAGTTGGAAAAGTCAACCATATATTGACTTATGTGCAGAAGGACTCGGATGTCGATTCTGATGGTTCGGATAGCTCCGTTAGGTGATTTTGGACTTAGGAGCGTGTTCAGAATGTATTTTGAAGGTCCGTGGTAGAATTAGTCTTGAATTGGCAAAATTGGATATTTAGCATTTTTTGATCGGCAAATCTTGATATCGGGGTCGGAATGGAATTTCGCAAATTCTAGCAGGTCTATAGTATCATTTGTGATGGGTGTGCAAAACTTCAGGTCATTAAGAGGTGGTTTGATAGGTGTCGGCGTTGTTTTGTGGAATTTGAAAGTTTCTAAGTTATTAGTCTTGAATCTGAGGTTTATTTGGTGTTTTGGTGTAGTTTAGAGTGTTGCGAAGGTTTGAATACTGTTATATGACTTGTTGGTAGGTTTGGTTGATGTCCCGAGGGCCTGGAGACGATTTTGAATGGTTATCGGAGAGTTGGAAAAATTGGAGTTGCAATTGAAGCTGTTGTTTTCTGTCATAACCGCACCTGTAGATTGGGGACTGCAGGTGCGAGCTGCAGAAGCGGAAAAGAGTCCGCATAAGCGGCATTGGTGGCAAGAGCGGAGGGCTGGACCTAAATTCTTCATTTCTTCAATGAACCTGCCTTGCATTCATCGCTGTGTTTGTGAGTATTGTTATCTTTATGGTTATAACTTGAAACTCTGGCTCTTAACTAGATTTTTCTCACCTCGTTTCTTTTTTCAAAACCCTCATCTCTTTCTACTTGAGTCGGTTCAGATCCTTGTAGATTTGAAATGATTTTAACTTTATCTGGTATTTTCTTTTAAAAACCTTCTGTTTTTCCTTATTACTAATCGATTTTAAATGTTTCTCTAAAACTAGGGTTTCACTTCTCTACATTTCTGCAAAACTTTTCTAAAAAGTTTGAGTGTTTGATTCCGTTACTCTTTTCTTTGCTTGACTGTATATGTTCTAAACCCTAGGTTTCTCCTTATTCACTGATTATTTTGATATTTGCCAATTATTTTCATCTTTGTCAATTAGAAGAGATTGACTGATTTTATTAGGGTTCAAATTATATTGTTTGCCGAGATTGATACTTCTCTGTGATTTTTTACCCATTTTCCTTATCTGTGACTCCTACTTGGTACTATTTTCCTTAATTAGTTTATTAACCGAATTTATGAGATTTGATTGCTTTAGCCGACTCCTAGATGGTCTTTGATTGATTTTATTACCTTGTTTAACCTCTAATCTGGCTTGCTAATTAATTTCCCCTATTTTAAGGGGTCTTTCCATGATTCTGTTGAGTTATTTGATTTAATTTAGCCCTAATTAACTGATTGATTTTATTTGTATACTTATTTGTAAACTCTGAATTATTCTTTGCCTTATTTGTTTTCACCTATCTAAGTGCTATATATTCCCCCCCCCCCCCCCCCCC